>WNGS01163555.1:5342030-5352766 GCA_020271785.1 Procambarus virginalis
CCTTTACCTCTATGTTCTCCATATTGAGTTATTTTCTTCCTTATGCACACGAGTTATCTATTAATAAATTTCACTAAACTAAATGTAAGGCAGCTGAATACCTCTAATTTTTTACTAACAGCAAAATGTCAAGGTCGTCTACCAGTACAAGAGTTCCTTAATGTAAGAAACGAGTTTCGGCAACCTTTATTAAAGGTTGCTGGTAAAGGTATATAGTGTAAAAGCAAAATATAAAAGTTAAAATAACTACTTATTGTCAAGTTAAAACACATTCAGCCGTTTAATATAATTAAACTAATTTAAAAACCGTTTGCCAGAGTAAAATTTAAGCACGGCTCTAATTTTAAAATTCATACATTTGTAGTGACATTATATAATCTAAAATACTGCATGCAACTTCATGTTAATGAAAGTACAGCTTACGTTAAAAGGTTAATAAACTAATTAAAAACGTTAAATATATAGTGCTGTTACAGAAGAGTATGCTGAAGCTCTGAGGGAACATGAACAATAAAACATTGAGGAACACGACGAGTTGATTAATAAAATCTTGGTTTCTTGTAGATGAACTGACCACGATTCTTCTTTATTAATTAAGTTAATTTACGCAGTGGCTTCTTGAAAAGTTCCCAGAGCAACTTTCTCAGAATTTACAGATGGGAGTAATATACGCCGTCGCTTTCCTAACTCGTATGGCATGTTATTGCCAAAGTTCACTCGAGTCCACGCATCACATTCCTCATTTCGATCAACAATCGCTAGTTCTGTCTTGCTTCAGCACGTGTGCCCTTTCTATAGCTGCTCATGGGTTTTCTTTGTCGTTTGAAGTTGTGTGCGTGTCACCAGCACCAACAACCTGGAACAAACAACCAGTTTACTAACTGTTGCGTTATCTCGTGACAGCTTTGCTACTTCCTCAACAAACCTCTGTACTCATGACAAGTTGGAGATTGATGAAATCAAGTCCAGCTAGTCGAGGATAATAAATCCTAAGAGTAAAAAGTAATCGGCAATAATTGCATAAGACTGCGAGTCAAAGGATAGGTGCATGTTATGAATGAAAACCTTTAACTGTCTTGTAAGACAATGAAAAAACTATGGTAGAGATTAACAATTTGTCTTGGCAATATAAGACTGTACACAGGTCGATGAATGGTAAGTATCCAGAGCTGGAGAGGCTGGCAGAGAAAGCAAGCAGCCGATGCCCCACCGATAGACCTTCTCTAACGCACATTATCAATGTTCTCCTAAATCTGGAGAGAAGAACAGACCCCAAGAAAAGACTCCCACCCCCAGGTGCGGAGTACCGGCCAAGCAACCCAGAAATTTATCGCACAAGTTAAGAAATTAACACTTATAACTCGCTCGTTACGTTTAAAATAGATGTAAATATTTTCAAGGATAAGTAATAAGTATTGATACAATAAATGCATCATTAAATAACTATTGAATAAATATTTATTCAATATACTTGTCTAGGCTTGCGTGCGCTAATTCCTCATGGAGTGGTTTAGGGCATCTCGGTTCGTTCAGGTGGTAGTTTGAAGTAACGTTGTATACCTCTACCTGAAGTTGAATTATTTGGAGCTTTTTAACTTGGCATATTAAGGGAGTTTTTAATCAATTTGTCTGGACAAAAAAGTGTGCTCATGTCAATAAGTGTTGGCTAACGTTAACAAAATACGTAACTTTGTAAGTTTAGATGTTTTTAATTGCTTTTAGTGTCAACGTTCACAAGATGTCACTTAACATTTTAATAAATTAACCAGAGCAGATGGATGACGTGTCCAATAAAATCGTTCGCAGACGTTAGGCGACAATGTAAATGAACTACAGCTTAGGCTTAAAGAAAGACTAAAACCACTGAAAACACTTGCTAGAGAGCACATTGGTATTAATGTTAAATATTATGCCAGAATGTCTACACTGGTATGCATTAGGGCATTCCTACACCATGCCTGCACTTATAACTTCCCAGCACAAGGCTTGTGAGAGCATTAGAGAAAATTCAAAATAACGCTATGAGGATAATTCTTGAAGCTCCCAGATGCACAAGAATAAACGCAAATTACCCAGTGGTGAGCATTCCAACTGGAACAAGAGCTTGGACACAGATCTGTGACTGTTCATACTATCAATGGTTTCACACACTAAATGGTATGAGATACTTTGAACTCTTAGAAGTTCATGCTCGATAATATTTGAAGATATTCTTGTGCTGTACTCGGTGTTCGATAGTGCATGCTAGTACACTACACTTGCGTTTCGTGTTTTCTCTTGATTCCATGTATAACTAACCATGTTGTAGCGATGGAGATATTAGTTGAACTAGGCTAATTTTTTGTTCTACGCTGGAATCCTTTATATAGAATGGGGCAGCAATAAGTTGCTACCCTATTCTGTATGAAGGATTACAGTGCAGAACAAAAATTTTGTTTACTCAAGTTTAAAAAGACTACCGCTCGGCTTAAGCCCTAAAACACCCAAACTGAGTTCATGGGCCCCCTGGGGGCCATTTTGCATGTGTAGGGGACCACAAGTTGAAGCAGTGTACGATTGAACCAGAGGATACCAGAGACCCTTTTGCTGAGTGTATGAGACCATTAGTATGGGCAATGTGAAAAAGTGGTTAAGGACCGTAGAGAGTTTGGGAACTACTGCTCTCAAGTAGTCTAGAACATGTGCTTTAAAAGATGATATATATATGTGTATATTATAATATATATATATAATATATTATATATATATATATATATATATATATATAAGATAATTTAGATATGCGGTCATATTCAATGAGATACATACACATATAGTATATATATATATATATATAGTATGTATATATGTATATTATGTATATATATATGTCGTACCTAGTAGCCAGAACGCACTTGTCAGCCTACTACGCAAGGCCCGATTTGCCTAATAGGCCAAGTTTTCATGAAATAATTGTTTTTCGACAACCTAACCTACCTAACCTAACCTAACATTTTCGGCTACCTAACCTAACCTAACTTATAAAGATAGGTTAGGTTAGGTAGGTTGGTTAGGTTCGGTCATATATCTACGTTAATTTTAACTCCAATGAAAAAAAAATGACCTCATACATAATGAAATGGGTAGCTTAATCATTTCATAAGAAAAAAATTAGAGAAAATATATTCAGAAAAACTTGGCTTATTAGGCAAATCGGGCATTGCATAGTAGGCCAAAAAGTGAGTTCTGGCTACTAGGTACGACATATATATATATATATATATATATATATATATATATATATATATATATATATATACACACACACACACACACACACATACAAGGTTATTACTAAATATAAACAATTTATCCCTTTAAATGAAATTTATAAAATCTATAACATAAATTTAACTTAAATACTGAGGCACCGGGACGTACAAACTTGAGGCACCGGTACATAGAAGCTTGAGGATAACAAGAGATACGGGAACATCAACCTCCTTTTTCTTCCCTCCTCACCATTGCTGTCTCCCCGAGGTGTAAACAAGGTGGGAGGAGGATTGCAGGAGCCCAGACGCTGATTAAAGACGGCGCGGCAACCATAAAGCCTAACAAGTTTTGTAGAGATTCATTCGCTGGCGAGATGAGTCGCTCATTAGCGCGTTCCCTGATGCTGGTAGCCGTGGCGCTAAAGGTTTTCCAGAGCAGGGAATAGGGGAAAGTGATGTGGGAATAGATGCGAGGTCGGAGGAAGGGTAGGGAAGAAAGAGGGGGATTGTGTGTGCCCGCGCGTGTGTATTTAGGTATTCTAGTTCCATGACCCTGGGAGTAACCTTTATAATGACAACACAATTACTCTAGCAATTTAAAACTCCTTTGTACATCTCTACATCACTAAATCTTTTTTTTTTTATTCCATCTTCCTTTACGACCTTCTGAATCATTATCATGACATTTGCCTTGACTCCTTTATATTCGGTGATATAAGTCTTAGAGAAATGGAGAGAATGTCTTACTGCTAACTCAATCAGGCAGCGCGTCCAGCCAGTAATAGGGGTGTCAGGGCGGTGCGCAGGTGAGGGAAGTAGATTCTTGGGGAAGAGGGCAGGTCGTAGTTGGAATCCTATGATGCAATCAGCGCTTCTGGCTCGTGTGGTACAATCAGCGCGCCTGGCTCGTGTGGTACAATCAGCGCGCCTGGCTCGTGTGGTACAATCAGCGCGCCTGGCTCGTGTGGTACAATCAGCGCGCCTGGCTCGTGTGGTACAATCAGCGCGCCTGGCTCGTGTGGTACAATCAGCGCGCCTGGCTCGTGTGGTACAATCAGCGCGCCTGGCTCGTGTGGTACAATCAGCGCGCCTGGCTCGTGTGGTACAATCAGCGCGCCTGGCTCGTGTGGTACAATCAGCGCGCCTGGCTCGTGTGGTACAATCAGCGCGCCTGGCTCGTGTGGTACAATCAGCGCGCCTGGCTCGTGTGGTACAATCAGCGCGCCTGGCTCGTGTGGTACAATCAGCGCCTCTGGCTCGTGTGGTACAATCAGCACCTCTGGCTCGTGTGGTACAATCAGCGCGCCTGGCTCGTGTGGTACAATCAGCGCGCCTGGCTCGTGTGGTACAATCAGCACCAAACATCGCCTCTGGTTAGTGTGGTAAAATCAGAACCCTGGTTATTGTGGTACAACCACCGCTTCTGATTATTGTGGTTCAATTAGCACCTCTCGTTAGTGGTACAACCATTGCCTCTGGCTAGCATTGTATAATGTGCACCTCCGTTTAGTGTGTCGTGCCCTTTAAGATGACCTTCGAAAAAATATATGGAGCAACACTTGGCATATGGAATTTGTTGAGAAGATATTAAATTCCATTGTCCGGAACTGAACAAGAGCTACAAGGAGTTGAGTGGCTAGAGGTGTTCGATGTATCAAACCAAATAGAAAGAGAGTCGATATGATAACTACGAACTAAATAATAATAGGAATCGACAAAATTAAAAAAGATTTCTTGAAACCTGCAACTTCAGGAACAAAAGGCTATAGACTCAACCGAAAGGCTATAGACTCAACCGAAAGGCTATAGACTCAACCGAAAGGCTATAGACTCAACCGAAAGGCTATAGACTCAACCGAAAGGCTATAGACTCAACCGAAAGGCTATAGACTCAACCTAAGGAAACAAGGCTGCCGAAAGAACCATTAGAAAGTTCTCTTTTGCAAACAGACTAGTAGACAGTTGGCACAAGTGAGAAGATAGTGGATGCCAAAACTGTTAGTAGTTTCAAACCGTCATATGACAAAGAGTGCTGGGAAGACGGGATACCACGAGCCTAGCTCTCATCCGTCACTACACAGGTAATTACACGAACACACTCGCACTTCAGTTCAGTTCGATGACGAAATAGGGTTTGGTAAGAGTGGGTGGGGGAAAAGAGGATAAGAGATGAGGATGTTAAATCAAGAAATAGGATGAGGATGAAATATGAGTGGGGTGAAAAGTGTAGTGGCCTGTCCACTTTGGCTTGGTAGGAGTTGTTACACTTTCAACCCCTCCCCCTACTAGAGGACATAAAGACAATGGTAGGGGTAGACCAGACCACACACTAGAAGGTAAAGGGACGACGACGTTTCGGTCCGTTCTGGACCATTTTAACGGATCTTGTTGCAGGGGAAGACGCTTAGGGTAAGTGTTACCGTGAGGTATGAGAATTGAAAGCTTTCAGCTTGCTAACAGGAGTCAGAAGCCGTCTGCTTCTGTAACCACCTGCGTTTAAAAAAAATTTTACCTTGTAAAATTGATACAATTAATTTCATTTATATTTTGGACTAGAATAGTCACCGTTTGACATAGCACTCAAACTCTTTATGATAATGGATACAAATGGATAATGAACAAAGATAATGGAACTCAAACTAGTTCCATTAATAGCTGTCAATTTACTATCTCCGTGTTTATAAAGTTCGATCTTTCAGTTAGGATCTTCTTAAGAGGTTATCTTCAGATGATTTCGGGGCTTAGCGTCACCGCGGCCCGGTCCTTGATCAGGCCTCCTTTTTGTTACCCCTCCCCCTTCCAGGATGCAGCCCGTACAACTGTATAACTCCCAGGTACCTATTTACTGATAGGTAACAGGGGCATCAGGGTGAAAGAAATTCCGCCCATTGTTTCCGCTTCCACCGGGGATCCAACCCCGAACCTTAGGACTACGAATCGGAAGCGCTCTCCACTCAGCTGTTAGACCCCCCCCCCCAGGATTCAGGAATTTTTTGTGTATGTTTGACACCAACTGCAGCAACCTTTATGTCCAGTCCGGTCACTTAGAATAGTGGGTGATATTGTCAGTGGTAATGGAGGTGGTGGTGAATGCGGTGTTGAGTGGTGGTTGGTGGTGGTGGTGGTATTAGTAGTAGTGAGAGAGGTGTTGTGATAATAGTAGTGGCGGATGGTATGTTTCGAACCTTAAGACGTGAAGAAACATAAAATTTCTGGAGAAATGGAAGATAATTTAATAAACAGCGTGAAAGGACGATGTGATAAGACACAGAAGGGTTGGGAAATATTGCACTAATCAACCAACAATAAGTGGCACGGGAGTTAGGAGTTATCACTCGACCCTGAAAACGTATCAGGTGAATGCACGCATACGATGTTAGCAACGGGATACTGGCAGTAAAGTCTCGCGATGTAAAATAATGCATAAAAGTTTTATTGCGCCATCTCAATTTTCAAGTTTATATATCTCAATATTTTTGAGAGCCAGAGCTGGCAAGTGAGGCCCGCCTTCTTGGAGATTATTTGTGCAATAATACTGATGTTTAAATAGGATGAACTAATAAATATGCACAATTTTCACTAAAATAACTCATGAACTGATGAGAGTTTTATAAAGATTCAAACCTATTCGTGTCTTTTTATGATACGCCCGACTGCTAGCCTAACCATATAGCCTATTGTTGGTGATATATGGTATTAATAATATATGAAATATATATGGTAGCTGTGGTATACTATAATAAACTAATAGATGATATATATAGTAATACGTGGTTTGTGTGGGGCAATATTCCCGGTGAACAATTACACATGCTATCCATGAGGAACTCAAAACAATTCGTAATTCAAGAGAGGCAGACGTACAATTTGTGAGGATTGGGGCTCCCTTGGCAACCAGCGACCAGGTCCGGCTAACCACTGTCATCTTCTTCAGTGGGGTTGTTTCACGACAGATCACCAGTTTTTTGTTATTTTAACCACATCTCTGATTTTTTTTTAAATCTGAGAAGTAGACCCAAAATTTTTATGCAATGTGGACTGCAGTGGCTTCTGCGGCCACTCCGGGACTAGGGGGCCTGAAGCTTCTTTAGCTTCATTAGTTTCAAAGTAGATCCTCCCCTGTTCGTGAATGAGGTTTGGCAATTTTTACCCCCGTTGGGAAACGGAGATGGGGTGGAGGAGCCGTTATTGCACCTGGCGGCCAAGCAGTAACAATACGGAGTGCACGTAACGGTCAAGCTTCAATAATACAGTACACCTGGCTGTCAAGCTTCAACAATACAGTACACCTGGTGGTCAAGCTTCAACAATACAGTGCACCTGGCGGTCAAGTTTCAACAATACAGTGCACCTGACGGTCAAGCTTCAACAATACAGTGCACCTGGCGGTCAAGCTTCAACAATACAATGCACCTGGCGGTCAATCTTCAACAATACAGTGCACCTGGCGGTCAAGCTTCAACAATACAATGCACCTGGCGGTCAAGCTTCAACAATACAATGCACCTGGCGGTCAAGCTTCAACAATACAATGCACCTGGCGGTCAAGCTTTAACAATACAATGCACCTGGCGGTCAAGCTTCAACAATACAGTTCACCTGGCGGTCAAGCTTCAACAATACAGTGCACCTGGCGGTCAAGCTTCAACAATACAGAGTGCAGATGACGGCCACAAACACTGGTCTACACCACCCAGGCAAGTGTCTTTCAACTGAATCCGCTCACAAAAGATTATTGTAAGTTACATATCATATGCCATGTACAATGTGAAATGCACCTGTTTCGATGTTACTAACGAAACCATATCATTTATAGCTGCTCTCTAAAGAATAATTAGAGAAACCAGTACTCATTTACACATACTTGCTAACTGCATTTGCATAATATGAATCATAAATTTTGGGAATACATAGTACCTACACGGGAGACATCTCCCGTCACGCAGGGTGCAGTCGCACCTCCACAGATCTCCAGTATCAGCTCTTGATACTGGTAATGGCTCAAGTGGGCCACCACTTATGGGCTATTCATGCCCGTGCCACCTTTTGGGTGGCTTAATCTTCATCAATCAATCAATCATAGTACCTTTTGAGTTAAAATTTCCAACCACGTAAGGAATGGCCAGCGGGCAAGATGCTATCCTAGCCAGAGACGGGTGCTCGCTATACACACTTGTGCTCCTTGTAAGTGACAGACAGACCTAAAAAAAAAGGAATCACAATGATGATAATGAAGGTCGTGAGCGAACATAGTCTGCTTGTCAAAGCAAGAATCAATGACAAAAATACCCGAGGAAGGGCCAGCCAGTTGAGGAGCAGCGGGTGACCCTCAAACACACAGTTTGATACTCTGAAAATAAGGCTATTTTTCCGTAAGCAGAAACACTGGATCCTAAGTTCGGGAAACGTGGCTCTAAGCTTCTCAACCAGAACATTCCTCTGATTACAGGTAAATATTTCAGTGGTCATAAACAATTACACGGAAATTACGAGCAGCGAGACTCACAGCCAGAGCACATAAAGGCTAACAGTTAAATGTTTAAATCAAGTTTCTCCTAAGCTAAAATAGTCATGTATTAGTCTAGAAATGATAAGGCGCTTAATGGTAGACGGAAAGTAACTAAAACAATAAAATAAATTTACAAACTTGAATATTCTGCGTGTAAGTCTAGCATGTCCGCCTCCAGAGAGCTGTACGACTCCAAATGGCGTCTGGCTTCGACCGCGTCACAATACAAAGAGAATTTGAAACTTGTATACATTGACTATATCATTAATGCTCCACACCTATTTTTATTAAGGTTAGCGCAGTTTACATTGTATTTTTGCGCTAAGTTAAATCCTCTGAACCACTCATAACTCCCTGACAAGTAAATAATTCAAATGCTAGACCTTGGCAACACGAGGGCCTAGTTGCAAGAAGGGAAGCTTTAAGAGTCCGCGGCCTGCATGGTGGGGAAAATCTCGAGCCAACGTCGACAGGTAATTTTTTCATTTTTCTTGCTATTTAACTGCACGTCATCGAACTTTCCTGTTTTTCAACTTTATAGCTATTTAAACCGTATACAGAAACTGCAGTATTACAAACATACATTTATAGAGTACATATAGAAGTTTGTCATGTCTATGAAAATAATCAGTACATTAGTGCAGCTAGGGAATTCCAAAATAGGCAAAAATTTTCAGGTTATGATTCAACAAGATCACTGAGAGCGAGAGCGGTACCGTGCATCCTTGTTCTATGGCCAGGAGAACCCCTGGCATCTATCTATTTCGTTTAAACAAGATTAGCAATTGTAATATTATCAATTGTAGCGTAGTTATTATTAACTTTGATAATAGTATATTATTACCGTTAATATTTGATAATATTATCAACGCAGCAATTGTGCTGCTACTCAATTCGATATGAAGGATTACAGAGTATACATCAATAGCTAACTAGCTATGAGTTCATCTAATATCTCCATTTCACAGGATGTTTATTCATACATGGAATCAGTAGAAAACATGAGATGGAAGTCTAGCCTACTAGCCTGCACTAGCAAATTCTGGGTAGAGCACAAGAATATCTTAAAATGTTTGTGTTGTATGAAGTAGTTACAGAGCTCAAAGTATTTCATAATTGTGTTGGAGAGAGTGTCCCAGCTCTTTTTCACATAGTTTACAATTATAATGCTCATCATTGGAGGATTCATTATCTGCAGCCACTTGCCACAAATATTGACATCCCAGCCAAATGCTAGCAACAGTAATGTCACACTGTCTAATAGATGTTTTTTTGAGCTGTTCGTAGTTCGCGGTTCTAAACCTATCATAATTATACTACTATAGTCTTTTCTGCATTTTGTGTGTCAGCGTTTGCTTTCTGTCGGTCATAATTCCCTGAAATAGTGGACTTTTGGTAGCAGAGATTCTAAGTCTATTTCAGGTTTATTACTTGCAGCTTTAGCTACCTTGTCCGTAGCCTCACGTTAAACAACATTTTTGTGAGGTGGTATCCATACAAATAAGACTGAAACATCTGCTCTGCGCACAAATTATTTCGTTTATAGTGAATATTACAATATTTCCAGTATCTGTTTTGCATAGTGGGTTTTCAAGTGCTAGAACAGCTGACTTTGAACAATCTCTTAGCTTCGAACAGATAGATTCACTAATATTAGTGAAGAAAAACACCCGCATTATAGTTTACAGAACTTTGGTCATAGTGTTACGTAACTCAAACATTTCAACGTAAAATTGGCCTGATCCATACGTATGGATCGTAAAGAATACATTGATAGAAGGAAAGTTTGCTTTGACACTTCGCTTTCGCTTTGATGTCCAAAGGGCTTGGAAAGGATGGGGAGGTAGAGGATGGGGAGATGAAATTCAGGAAGAATTTCATCTACACATGCTTACATCCTGGTGAGTGGGCTATGGACATGCTAAGCTGTACTACGTAATCAATAGCTAAATAATAATTGGCATAAGCAGCAGTGT
>WNGS01163555.1:5355575-5382004 GCA_020271785.1 Procambarus virginalis
CCTACATATCAATGTTTGCAGAGGACACAGCTGATGAGGAATGCAAAAAAAGAAAGGAGGCCTGTAGGAAGTTAAGAGGACCGTGACAAACTCCAGGAGTGGGCAAAACAAATGGTTGCAGCAAGAATTCTATTTCACTGAGTGTATGGTAATGAAGATGGAGCAAGAGAAAGGAGACCAGGAGGCATCCACAGCATAAGTGGGAAGGCAACTACAGGAATCGGAAAGAGGAAAGATTTGGGAGTCGATATAATTCCTAAACTATCACCGGAAAGCACACATAAACCGGGTAATATCAATAATGCTGACAAATTTATGTTTGTCAGCATTATGGGATGCTGACAAACATAAGAATAAAGTCTACAAACCTAAA
Organism: Procambarus virginalis; assembly: GCA_020271785.1. Classification (NCBI taxonomy): domain Eukaryota; kingdom Metazoa; phylum Arthropoda; class Malacostraca; order Decapoda; family Cambaridae; genus Procambarus; species Procambarus virginalis. The sequence continues at coordinate 5,355,949 of WNGS01163555.1, forward strand.
TCAAGACTCTTTCAAGGCAGTCTACACAACATTTATTAGACCAGTACTAGAATATGCAGCCCCAGCATGGAATCCGCACTTTAAGAAGCATGAAACTAAAATTGAAAAAGTACAGCAGTTTGCAGTAAGATTGGGTACGAGAGCTAAAAGGATAGCTATGAGGATCAAGGCTGAATGTAATTTAAATCTTACCCCCCTAGAGGATAAAAGAAACAAGGGTATCATCCAATATACAAGATACTGAGAGGAATAGACGAAGTGGACAAGGACAGCCAATTCAAACTGAGAGAAAGCAGGACAAGAGGACACAGGTGGAAGACGGAAATGCAAATGAGCCGAAGGAATGTAAGGAAATACTCGTATTCAGTACATTGTAACTATAAGGTGTGAAGGATAGATGAAATTGTTTATGAAATAATCTAAGATGAGGTCTTTTAAAGACTTTTTGTGCCCTCTGTAATGCTTTTGCGCTACCGCTCACAGGATGGGTATGGGGTGCACAATAAACTAGCCGCCTTCGGCGGCAACAATCAAATCAGTACAAACTATCAACAACTGGAACGTACTGAAAGGATGAAGTTGTGGAAGCCATCTCCATCCTCAATCTTGAATTCGAATTCGAACGACAGAATAGTTAAATTGTAATGCAACAGGTACAACAAGGCTAGTAGCCGCTGCATCCTGTCCTTCTAATAGCACGTCTCATTTTGAAGTATACTGTTCTCAAGACCAAAAATTGTACTAGAAAATGGTAGCGGCTCGCGAAATTTACATACTTTCCCGTTTTCTGTTTTGGGTCCTCATGTAGGTTAGAATAAGTGCACTTTAGTTCGACAGTTTCTTGAGGTTGGAAACCCTTGAGAGGACGGTTGAGTAGGAGCTTGACCTATATCTTAATCCCAACCCGTCCTCGCAAATTCGTATAGTCAATATTGACTTATTAAATAAGTGCATAGGTGACATACTTAACATAATAGTTTCCATTGAAAAGCTTCATAGAAAACACCGACCTTACCTAACCTATTTAGTATGTTAAGATAAGCATCTTATTGCTTCGTAATTTCAATTGTTACCTAACCTATACCTATAATAGGTCAAGACTGGTGTGACAGTCTTAACCTATAATAGGTTAAGACTGGTGTGAATTGTAATTACGAAGTAATAAGATAAGCATCTTATTGCTTCGTAATTACAAATGTTACCTAACCTATACCTATAATAGGTTAAGTAACATTTGTAATTACGAAGCTATAAGATGCTTATTTTAACATACTAAGTAGGTTAGGTAAGGTCGGTGTTTTCTATGAAGCTTTTCAAGGGAAACTATTATGTTAAGTATGTCACCTATGCACTTATTTAATAAGTCAATATTGACTATACGAATTTGCGAGGACGGGTTGCCTAATCCATAGAGAATAGGTAGCAACACTGCTGTGCACCTAATCCGTAATCCTTTTAATAATAGAACAAAAGTGGAGGTTAAGTTTTTTTACGGTATTGCAAAAAAAAAAAAGATGTTCCTAAATACCAATTCACACAATTATTATTTGTTGATTTTTACATAATTAGTCCAAGATTAATTTGATTTGGGGAATATTTGCAATTACGGACTTGATGTGAATAAAGCACGTCTCAATTCATAGCTTCAAACAGTTAGGTTGGAATTCTGGTTTAACTTCAAAACTCATAAATCTTCGCCTTGTACTAAAAGTTACAAGTTACAGCCCGGCTCCTGTGCCAGGTAAGTCGACTACGGGCTCACCATAGCCCGTGCTACTTGGAACTTTTTGTTCCCAGTAGCTGAATCTTAAACAAGAAGAAGTCAGGTTGATAAAAGTATAAAATACCGACTCCAGCTTCACTGCTTCTGTAACTTTTAAGTTTGAATTAATCATGTTGAAAACTGAAGCATAAATCATAATTCAAATATACTCCTCGGCAGACCTTTAATAAAGTTGCCTACTGATTACCAACGCTTTATAATATGAATGGTGTACAAAGATCGGCTCGTTTAGAACTTGCTCGAACGGGTCTCGAAGTCAACACTGATTTTCTGGTGGTTTATTGTGTACTATACTCGTCCTTTGAACGACAATGCAAACCGGATTACAAAGGTCACAAAAAATATAATAAGACTTCAACGGATATTTGTACATCATTAATAACAACAAATATCCGCTGACAATTCAAAGTACCGGAACTCGTGAAGCCACTCTGAATTTGGAACCGAGGTTATGACTGAGATTAACAGCTGACACAACGCCATTTGTTTACTGTACTCCACACAGCTTACAGGTGAGGAAAACATTGGTCAACGGGATATACGCGCAGAGGTATGTACCCAGCTTGTGTGTGTATATGGAGAGAATACTTTGAACGGTTCTCGGAACTGAAGTGTTCTTGCTTGTTGATCAATAGGCTATTGTTGTAGCTCATAACCCTCCAGTGTTTGATAGGCGTTAATTATGCTAAACACACAACCAATTAACATTGCTGCGGTTACTGGGACTTGCTTGCCTAGCTAAATGGATTTTGAAGTTCGGTTCCGTATCTCATTGTGCTATGACGAAACATTATAGGACAAACGTTCGTAATTTTGAATGTCAATTAAATTAAAATCTGCGCTCAAGTAGCTAGTTTGTTTATGCACCCTGTAACCATCCTGTGGATAGTGGAAAAGGTTCGTCACGTAATGGGCTCGGGAACTAGGCCCAAAAATTAGTTTTGTTTTTTATTAAAAGTATAGCGAGGGTGTATTTCATGCTAACAGAAACCTACTTTTGGATTGCAGTGCATACGCCTGTAGCCCCATGTAGAGTGAACCAGACCGGGCCAAAACAACACGGGGCAGGTCCATCATAAACTGAACAGGTAAGTTCCATGGTGTGTAAGAAGTTTTTATTTTTTTATTTTCTACCACAGACGTGGCCACACATTTACAATGCTAACCAGCATATATACATTTTGTCCTCCATGGACAGGGTGAGAAATTTGTCAAACATACAGTTCAGGGATTTATTGAACAATCAACCACAGGAGGAGATTGTAGTGCTTTAAAATGATAGGCAAAGATCATAGTCGTCTTAGTCAGGACCATTACTGTTAAAGTCTTGACTAAGAAGTCAATAGCTCTAGACCTGTCGTCTCGTTTTACATTACATTGTTACTAAGCAAAATTGTTATATGGGCGTGATATTATGCAACTGAATTCCGGGAAAGTGTTGAGAACCCTGTTCTAAAGCCTTACGTATTATTTTCCCGGCAGGTGTTGCTCTTGTTGCGGCGCTGAGTAGGCCACACACCCAGTCTTGAGGTAAGTGCAAAATTCTTTATTTCCAATGAAGGGATGGTGGGTAACATGGCAGCTTGTACATGTGCGACATAAACGATTGTGAAAGTAGAACAATTAGATTAGTTATACATAAGTAAAAGTTCAGAACTTGTAATAAGCACTGAATAAACATTTAATATAAAAAGTTAAATGTAAAGAAAATGCTCCTATAACATCTGAATTTCCGTGAAGCAAGATGAATGCAATTGGTTTGTAAGCTTCGTGTAATTGTGGTTAACGCTTTCTACAAGTTCTAGAATATTAAAATATTGATCAATTGAAGTTTGGTAAATTTCTTCATTCATATAGTGAAGCAATAATGTTCCAGTAGTGTTAAGGATCAGTTGAATATTTAAAATATAAGACTGGATTGGCTATTTATATCCAATCTCTTACCCAAGTGATACATGAAGCTTTACAGCGAATTTGCGTCTGAATTGTTTATACGATACTTGCAGAACTTTCTCTCTAAATAGTTTACCAATATTTTTAATTTAAAACTTAATCAGATTGAATACTTCAATATTTTGTTTGCAAAAATTGAGGGGTTTGATGGAAAAAGAACGATAAGTTTATTGAAAGAAAATATAAATTGCAAAGTAAATTAAGAGGTTTGTTGAAACATGAAGATAAAAGAGATTAATGTCAAATAACATGATCTAGGTAAATAGGCAAGTGAGAAAATGGACATTAAATGGTGGCATAGGAATAATTATGCTATTGAGAAGGAATTTAATTGGAATGGGAATAAACATGCATTCATGATGGAAGGGGGGGATCACGGAAGAGAAGTGTAATGGTGTAAAGAAATATAAATTTGGAGAGTTTATTGGGAAGTCACTCGTATTGTACGTTGACAACCGCCATAATAGCATCTACAAGACACAGTAGAAAGAAAACCCGGCTGCTAGGATGCACTGGCTGTCTGTCACAATGAATTATTATAATTTGTCTTAGATGGGTACAATGACAGGTAAGGGTCCAGCCGAGGTCCTTTGCTAGTTTTGCAAATTCTACACCTTCGCTGATCGGCTGTTTCAATACCGAATCTCCACTGGTACCTGTATCAAATTCCCCACTCCGAATACCCTTTTTTCTTCCATAATGAGAGGTTGTCGGTTGCGACTAAATTGTATCATCGTACAAATTCACTAACTTGCTCTTGTATCCTTTTCTCGGCTACCTTGCCATGGTGGCGGCGATTGATGCCCCGGATTTGTAAAAGAATTTCGACTCTTGTGCTATGAAGTATTCAGTATGGTCTTCAGCACCCTTGGCAGCTAGCAGATGTGCTAGCTAGTTTCCAGATTCAAATATGGGAAATCCAGAGGAACTTTGTCCTTCCCTGGTTCAACAGTGTACTCGCCATGTTATTTCAGCTACTATTAGTGTTTCCTGCTCGACTTTTTTCAGAGGCTTTGCAGTGCATTTAAGTCGATGCTCCCCATATATTCCGTTCTAAGTACCTTGGTCATAGTAATAGCAGTGAGCTCTGCTTGTTGAGACGGCGTGGCTGTCTACTTTATCATTTGGCAAGTCGTTTCTTATTAGTGTTCCCCACTCTCACACTAATACCTCTTATGTACTTTTTATATCAAATTCAGCCTGGCCATTAGTATGGTTAGTGTCCTTTAATGTAGATTTGATCTATTTCCTGCGCCTCTTTTTAATCTCATTTAATGAAGTAAAATACTGGTTTTCGTTGTCATTTCGTAATAGAATCTTAATGGTTCTTCTTCCTAAGAAGTTCGCATCTTTACAGGCATAAAATTGAGTGCTTGCTCAAATGGTTGGCTTTCTTTTATATTTTTTTATTAACACATTTAGGTACATCTGCATTTGTGCAGCTACCCTAGACTATATGAAGGAGTACAGCGTGTCAAAAAACTAGCTACATGTCGCTAAAACTCATCACACAGGTTAGTCATACAAAGGCATGTGATCAGTAGTCTGCTCTGGCAGACTCTGGGTGCATTATAAGGATACCATTAAAACAAGAGTGAATAAGGTAGCATTGATACTGAAAGTCTCCATCTCGCAGGATGGTTAGTCATGCAGAGCTTTATACAGTAGCCTGAACTGACAAATTTTGGGTGCAATATGAGGATATCCTCAAAATCGCGAGTGAATAAAGTAATTGCAGACCACCAGTTAACTCATGCCAATGGGTCTAAATGGTCTGATATAACTGGGTTTCTTAGAGAAACCTACCGACTGATCTTGCCACTTCGCGCAGTATGTCCTTTAGTGTGGAACTGTTCGCTTGTCACAGGAGTGGGGATTGGCAATCTTAGTTCTTTGATCATTTTTTTTAACACTAAAAATTATTATGTCATAGATTCGATGTTTTGCGTTTTTGCCACTCAGTCAAATTAAACAAAAATTACTCAAAATCTATCTCGTCTGTACGCGATAGATGTTTTAACTTAGTTTGAGGGTGTTCGTATAACACTGGTGAGGTGGTCTAACGGCTCGTACATGCACAGTGTTACCAGATCGTTCGTTACGGCTCGTAACCCTGTACAGCATTAAGAAACTTGTTGTCTAGGGTCATGTTAGAATTGCTGTAATATAGAGCGGGTCACAAGTGTAACCACATGATTGGCACAAGCAAGAATAAAGTATTTATCCCTTAGGACTAAGAAATATACATATAAATTATATTATATATATTAACAATAATATAAATACAAGATTATATATATATAGCACAGATGGACAAGATCACTTATAAAAGCAAATTAAAGTATTCTCTCTTATAATATAAATGTATGTATGGCAAAACAAATATTAAGACTTATCTCCAAGTTGTCTCTCCTGTCCCGTGCGAGTTACTGACTACTTAAACTGCGGGAGTCAAAAACATTGCTTCCGCCCCGCGGAAAATTGCCAAACTAACATTATTTAATTAAACTTTCATGGGGCAAAATAATGTGACAGAGTAATCTTAAAGTAACTTCGTAAATGGTCAGAATAACATGCATAACAAAAATAATGTAATTATTAATACATGCAGTAATTAACACCAAAGAATCCTCAAGGCTTAGTTCTGCTTTTTTAAAGGCCTTCAATGGCATTTGAACCTTTGACCAGCCATATACTGTAGTTACCATTTGTTTTGAACATTACTACTATAAACACACACGCACATAATGCTACACGACTGGTATATCTCCCTTGATCCTAATAGTTACCTTGTTTGTAAGGGAAGCCTCGGTTCACAATCGTTAATATTCTGTAGCAGGTCGAGGTAGACCAAAGGGCTGTTCTCGTTCAGTTCTGTTCATCCCATAGACTACAGCTCTCCAGCCACAGTGAAGTTTATTAGTTTGGTTGATTTATTATGCCTCCTGCTGTGGAGGGCGCCTCGCCCTGGGTACTGCACGAGACTGATTCCTCTACAAGGGTCAGGATTGGGACTAGGCTAATTTATTATGCACCCCATACTCCTTCTGTGCGTGGTAATAGAAAAAGTTAGAGGCCTATTCGGCTTGGGAACTGAATCCCAAAATTTAGCAAAGCAAAATAGTTTTGGTACACTAGTTAACATTATTTTTTAGAAACGGTAAAGCGCATCCCTATTTTAATTTTATAACATTCTAAAAACAATTGTGGTCGTACACCAGTTACCAGTTGAAATGAATTATTGGCAGCACTTAATTCCTTGGCCATTGTTAATCTCTACCATAGTTTTTTCATTGTCTTGCAAGACGGTTAAAAGGTTTTCATTCATAACATGCACCTATCCTTTGACTGGCAGTCTTGTGCAATTATTGCCGATTACTTTTACTCTTACGATTTATTATCCTCGACAAGATCGACTTGATTTCATCAATCTCCAAACTTGTCATGAGTATAGAGGTTTGTTGAGGAAGTAGCAAAGCTGTCACGAGATAACGCAACAGTTAGTAAACTGGTTGTTTGTTCCAGGTTGTTGGTGCTGGTGACACGCACACAACTTCAAACGGCAAAGAAAACCCATGAGCAGCTATAGAAAGGACACACGTGCTGAAGCAAGACAGAACTAGCGATTGTTGATCGAAATGAGGAATGTGATGCGTGGACTCGAGTGAACTTTGGCAATAACATGCCATACGAGTTAGGAAAGCGACGGCGTATATTACTCCCATCTGTAAATTCTGAGAAAGTTGCTCTGGGAACTTTTCAAGGAGCCACAGCGTAAATTAACCTAATAAAGAAGATTCGTGGTCAGTTCGTCTACAAGAAACAAAGATTTTATTAATCAACTGGTCGTGTTCCTCAATGTTTTATTGTTCATGTTCCCTCAGAGCTTCAGCATACTCTTCTGTAACAGCACCATATATTTAACGTTTTTAATTAGTTTATTAACCTTTTAACGTAAGCTGTACTTTCATTAACATGAAGTTGTATGCAGTATTTTAGATTATATAATGTCACTACAAATGTATGAATTTTAAAATTAGAGCCGTGCTTAAATTTTACTCTGGCAAACGGTTTTTTATAATAGTTTAATTATATTAAACGGCTGAATGTGTTTTAACTTGACAATAAGTAGTTACTTTAACTTTTATATTTTGCTTTGACACTTTATACCTTTACCAGCAACCTTTGATAAAGGTTGCCGAAACTCGTTTCTTACATTAAGGAACTCTTGTACTGGCAGACGACCTTGACATTTTGATGTTAGTAAAAAATTAGAGGTATTCAGCTGCCTTATATTTAGTTTAGTGAAATTTATTAATAGGTAACTCGTGTGCATAAGGAAGAAAATAACTCGATATGGAGAACATAGAGGTAAAGGAGTATACTCAGGACATGGTGCACAACTTATTAGAAGGTTCTAGAAAGTTGGGGTCGGGCACCTGTGGCACAGTGTATCTCGTGAATGATGAGGGTGAATGGCGGTGTGTCAAGGTAGGCAACGCTGACACTTCGCCAGCAGAGTTAGCGGAAGAAGGGGAGGTGCTCTTGCATCTGGCGGGAGCTGGGGGCGCTCCTATCTTGTACGGCAAGTGCCTCGATCCCCAGGCACTAATTATATCGTACTGCGGCTCTTGTACGTTCCAGTACTTACGCAGTTTGGTAAAGACTGACCACGGGTGTATTAGGATGATCTTGCAGCTCGCTCAGGCCCTTGCAGAGGTGCACAGCAAGAATATCATCCATAATGACCTTAGAGATGAGAACGTAGTAATTCGCCAGGGAAAATTAGGTAAATGGCCAGAAGTTTCCATAATTGACTACGGCATCGCCAAGCGCCTTGGCCAAGTTACCGCTGGGATTGAAGGGGAAACAAACTCGAATCTTCCCTGGATAGCGCCCGAGATGTTAAAACACGGTGCAGTGTGTACGAGAGCTGTAGACGTTTACTCCCTTGGCAATCTAATACATAGGACTGTACACAGGTCGATGAATGGTAAGTATCCAGAGCTGGAGAGGCTGGCAGAGAAAGCAAGCAGCCGATGCCCCACCGATAGACCTTCTCTAACGCACATTATCAATGTTCTCCTAAATCTGGAGAGAAGAACAGACCCCAAGAGGAATAGACTCCCACCCCCAGGTGCGGAGTACCGGCCAAGCAACCCAGAAATTTATCGCCCAAGAAATTAACACTTTTAACTCGCTCGTTACGTTTAAAATAGATGTAAATATTTTTCAGGGATAAGTAACAAGTATTGATACAATAAATGCATCATTAAATGACTACTGAATAAATATTTATTCAATATACTTGTCTAGGCTTGCGTGCGCTAATTCCTCATGGAGTGGTTTAGGGCATCTCGGTTCGTTCAGGTGTTAGTTTGAAGTAACGTTGTATACCTCTACCTAAAGTTGAATTATTTGGAACTTTTTAACTTGGCATATTAAGGGAGTTTTTAATCAATTTGTCTGGACAAAAACAGTGCTCATGTCAATAAAGCGTTGGCTAACGTTAACAAAATACGTAAGTTTGTAAGTTTAGATGTTTTTAATTGCTTTAGTGTCAACGTTCACAAGATGTCACTAACATTTTAATAAATTAACCAGAGTAGATGGATGACGTGTCCAATAAAATCGTTCGCAGACGTTAGGCGACAATGTAAATGAACTACAGCTTAGGCTTAAAGAAAGACTAAAACCACTGAAAACACTTGCTAGAGAGCACATTGGTATTAATGTTAAATATTATGCCAGAATGTTCTACACTGATATGCATTAGGGCCAGATTTTCTACCATGCCTTGCACCTTATAACTTCCCAGCACAAGGCTGTGAGAGCATTAGAGAAAATTCAAAATAACGCTTCGAGGATAATTCTTGAAGCTCCCAGATGCATAAGAATAAACGCAAATTACCCAGTGGTGAGCATTCCAACTGTGAACAAGAGCTTGGACACAGAATCTGTGACTGTTCATATTATCAATGGTTTCACACTAAATGGTATGAGATACTTTGAGCTCTTAAGAAGTTCGTACTCGCTAATATTTGAAGATATTCTTGTGCTGTCCTCGGTGTTCGCTAGTGCATGCTAGTACACTACACTTGCGTTTCGTGTTTTCTCTTGATTCCATGTATAACTAACCATGTGAGATGGCGATATTAGTTGAACTAGGCTAATTTTTTGTTCTACGCTGGAATCCTTTATATAGAATGGGGCAGCAATAAGTTGCTACCCTATTCTGTATGAAGGATTACAATGTAGAACAAAAATTTGGTACTCAAGTTTAAAAAAAGACTACCGCTCGGCTTAGGCCCTAAAACACCCAAACTGAGGTTCATGGGCCCCCTGGGGGCCATTTTGCAATGTGTAGGGGACCACAAGTTGAAGCAGTGTACAGATTGATACCAGAGGATACCAGAGACCCTTTTGCTGAGTGTATGAGACCATTAGTAAAGACAATGTGAAAAAGTGGTAATGACCGTAGAGAGTTTGGGAACTACTGCTCTCAAGTATCTAGAACATGTGCCTTAAAAGATGATTGAGTGATGAAGATTAAGCCATCCAAAAGGTAGCACGGGCATGGATAGCCTGTAAGTGGTGGTCCTTTTGAGCCATTACCAGTATCAATAGATGATACTGGAGATCTGTGGAGGTGCGACTGTACCCTGCGTGACAGGAGATGTCTCCCGTCCTTAAAAGATGTTAACTGTTGGCAGAACTATCAGCACGCCACTGATGGAATGTAAAAATAATGAATTTGGAGGACACTCAGAAATGTTTTATATCAAAATGAGGTACATGACTTCATTTCATGAGATTTTCAGTAGTACTCTTTATATATACATAAACCATTTCTTTGTCTTCTAAATTCATTTTTACATTCCATCAGTGGCGCGCTAATAGTTGTGCCTACCGTTTACATCATGGTCGTCAGTTTGGGTGCTTTACAGCCTAAGCCGACCGGTCTTTCTTTTTCTCTTAAATTTGGGTAAACACAGCAATTGAGCTGCTATCCCATTCTATATGAAGGATTAGTATAGTTAAAAACATAGCTTAATCTAATATCCCCAACTCGCAGGATACACGTGGAATGAGAGCACAAGTCTGGTTTACTAGCATGTACATGTACTAGCACACTCTGGGGTTAGATCACAAGAATCTTACAATAATAGTGAGTGTATGAAGTAGCGCTTAAAGTATCTCGTACCATTTGGTCTTGAAATCATTACTAATAGTGCAGTCAGTGCTGGAGTGTCCCAACGCTTGTTCATTGTTTGTATTTGGAAAGTTTACCATTGGGAGATTGATTACCTGTAGCCACCTGCCTTAAGTGCATCTATAACAGCCTAATTGTGGCAATTACGTCACTGTCTAGTGGATATTTCGTGTTATCCGTACATTCAGTTCTCGGTTCTGAACATCATAATTTGTTGGTGTGTGTGTGTGTGTTAGGCTTGTATCGAGGATCTTGCCAAGGTGGAACAAGAGACCCTCCCTTCCCGGTTTGGTGCCTTCTTTTGATAATTACTTACTTACAGACCCCCCCCCCCAGGCTGTAGCTCAAGCTCACTAACCCTGGGTACTAATCTATTGCTCGATGAACAGGGGGCATTAGGTGATAGGAAACTCGCCCAACGCTTTTTCGCAACGCAATTTCTCGCTTGAGATTCGAACTTGTTATTCCCGATTGTAAATTGAGACCGAACCCCACTTGGATCCTTTATACTTGTGCTTTTTGCTCCTTGTGTCGGTGACTGCTTTCTGCCTTTCCTATTTTCTAGAACTAGTGTGGTCTTCACAACAGATTTGAATAACCAAGTCTAGCTCAATTTCAGGTTTATCACATGCACGTCATTGTATGCCTTCCACTGTAGAATGTCCCATATTGGCTGACTTTCGTCCTCCTGGGCTGAGGTATGCTGAACTCTGTAACTACTATATGAGTACTGGAACACTTGATATATTGGACTTGTACCCTAGATTAACCATGTAATGTAACTATATAATCTGAGCTTGTAAAAGCATCTTAATCACCTTCAGTGGTTAAGTTCTTAATTGCACACTAGTTTCTCTTGTCAGCTATCTCACCCTGTCAGAGTAAGAGACAAATATATCTGGGGGTAGAAATAGCTTAAGCTACTCTGGCCCTATGAGATGTATTTTTTTCGTGTCTCGATAAACTTACTTGCACTTGACAAATATGTGTATAAGGTATAAAGCTGATCAGAATTACATTTCACCATTATAAATTCACATTAATGCATTCATAAATCTGTGTATCTATGTATTTACGTATGTAGCTTAGCCTAACATTTTAAAAGCACTACAATCATCTTCTGTGGTTGTTCAATAAATCTCTGAACTGTGTTTGACAAATCTTTCACCCTGTCTATGGAGGACAGAAGAAAATGTATATATGCTAGTTTGCATTGTAAATGTGTGGCCACGTCTGTGGTAGAAAATAATAATAATAATAAATAATAATAATAATAATAATAATAAAAATGCCGCCTGTACTGGACGGGTGCTGGGGTGCATGACAGGCAAATTAAATGTTGCTAAATCACCAAATGTCAAGCGCTTAAGTTAAATAATGATTGTGACCCTAAGCTGTCTCCTACTGGACAGGTACGGGGTTCACAGTAACTTAGTGAAAGATACAATACTACCACCACTAAGTTTGATACACCGAGTACTGCCGATGCCCATGTTAACTCTGCAACTCGATCACCAGTGCTGTAACTTGCTTAGTAAAACAAATTGTGAGGTTCTTAAGCCCTTTGTGTGTGTCTGTAACACTTTCACTACCGCTCACAGGATGGGTATGGGGTGCATAATAAATTAAGCTGTAGACTTGAGTAATTTGAAGGTAATGGGTGAAGCCGCCGGCAGCTGCAGTACTGATTAGTTCCACTGGTGTGACGGGGCAATAGAATTGCTCTAGTGCACAATTTAGAAAGCAATGCAGTATGAGATGTGCATTAAAATGAAATGGGAGGAATACAGAGGCTTAAATTTAATTCAGTACTGCGGCGTGCTGGTAGACACAGCTGGAATTGTTAATGTATTCTTGGGATTAAGCAGGGGGGTGGGGAGGAAATAAGGGTAGTAGGAACAGTAGTGGAGTATGTTCCCAAGTACAAAATGTGTTCGAACACTTAACAATTACGAACACAGATGTAACTGAATTTTACTAACCCAGAATTAAGCCACAAATTAACGTACAGTGAAATTTTATTAATAATTTCTGCCAGCCTGATAACTAAATTGCAGTTGCTAATTTTCTCTATAAACTCGTACCCACTGTGATACAATGAACACTAAACCCGCAAGAATTTCTCAAACGACTGCTACCACAATTGCCCCCCCCCCCACGCTACTTCAGGTTTCGTCTGGCTGGGGTGCGAGGCTCGCCTCCACACAACAGGGTTCATACCGGGACTTTAAAATACTGAGCGAAGTTGGAGGAAATTAATCCAGATCTTTTAAATCAAATATAACGCATACAAGGGGCAATATCTTAATGTTCGACCAACCACAATTCATGACTGAAAACGGATGCTTTTCCCACTCATAGTATAAACCCATAAACTCATGTCCAACTTACCAGCTGGAGCCGTAAATGCAAAGTCGTTATTCCTGTTTAAACTCCAGATTGAAAAAAATCCTTGAACAATGGGGACGGACAATTGACAAGTCGCCAGCTTCCTGTCTCCGTCGATGATTTAGATTCAGCTACTCTGAACAAAAAGTTCCAAGCAACACCTGGCTATGGTGAGCCCGTTGTATTTACTTGGTACAAGTGGTGTGCATGGTACCCGTCCAGGCCACTAGGGAGATGGTGGCTGTAAAATTTTTTCCAGACACGTCGCCCTGGTGTTTGTAGTTTCCTCGGTTCTTCCAGGTGCTTAACGTGTTCAGAGACAATGTACTCGCTCCCCTTGTAGAAAGCAACCCTTGGCTGAGGTGCCTATACATTAAGAAACAAAAACATGGTAAACGAACTCCCTTTCCAAGCTCTTGGGACGGTCCCGCCCCCAATCCCTACCAGAGTCGTACTGTGATATGTAATATTAGGCTCCATATCCCAGTCAAGTTGGGCCTGGGCTCAGAATTAACTGTCTTTGGTTCAACCTGCTCATCTTCGACATTCCCCAACCATTTCCTTGGCAGTGACGACTCTCAAGGTCCCATTGGTGAATACCTTGCCACCTAGTAACATCTTTAGTCATTACAACTTTGCTCCCTCTCCCCTCCTTACTGGTGGTGTCCAGCGCCGTCTTCTCGATCGGGGACACAGATTTCCCTTAACTGCGACGTATACTACGATTTGTTTGGCCCCACTACGTAGCTAAAAGTCTGACTTACACACATGGACATAAATTGACTGGATTAAAAATATTACCTTTTAATCCCACCCAGACTGCATGGCGCGCGCACGGTGTTCAGGTTCCCTTCTAAGGAGGCACCTGACCGTCTAGCTGCCATGTTCCAGTCACCAAAAATGCCATCATCTGCAGTCATCCTCCCGTCCCGTGTTGCAACTGGGACCAAGAACCTTATCCTCATTACATCCTCGATATCTCTTAATTTAGTTGACGTCGTCACTGAGGTCATTCGTGTTTGGAACATTTCCCAGAAAGGTATTCCTTATCTGGCTTTCTACCTAGTCTACCATCCTGAAAAATAATAGCTTTTGACATCCTGACACCAGTATACCCCACCAAGAAACTAATCACTCACAACCCTCGTACTCGGATTGTTTCAAAATTAGGGTCATCAGAACACGCAGTCCACAAGCTTGAAAATTATACTTCACAGAGGGCGAAAAGTGCTATATTTTTCATCACCCTGATGGAAACAATAAAAAGAATGAATCGGTAACTGGGTATCCACTTTGCAAGTTGGACTGTTGGCCGTCATGGTAGCACTACAAATTTAGAACTGTAGTAGAGAGCTTAAAAATTATTTCAGACGCGGTTTCCTGAACACTATTAAATACCTTTCAACCAAATTGTAAGGAGTTTGTCTTCGAAGCACGACAGATATATAAGCAAAGTTAAGGGGGTTCAAAGTAAAAAAAAAAATGTTGATCACCTCTTGCGTTGGATTGCAGGGAGACATGATGCTGCTGTATTAAATAAACCTTGAACGTAATCTTGGGTTATCAAATAGAACCCATAAGCGTCATTAGACGAGAATTCGCAGACGAATTCGAAGAAAGAATAATGCAAACGGGAACTCTCAGATCCATTATCGACTTTTAAAGTCATCCTACAGGATGACTTTTTTCATCCTGTAGGCGGTAGTGGACCCCATGCCCCTCATGTGGGCGGTAGTGGACACCATACCAATCGTGTGGGCGGTAGTGGACCCCATACTCATGTGGGCGGTAGTGGACACCATACTCATGTGGGCGGTAGTGGACACCATACCCCTCATGTGGGGGGTAATGAATCCCCATAACAATTCCGTGGGCAGTAGTGGGCGAAGGTTTGAGGAACATGATAGGCTCAAGAACTGAAGCTCGGAATTAGTTTTGCCAAGTTAGTCTTGATAAGCTAGTTACAGTTTTAAGTTAATATTAACTATTATTAACGGGCTATTATTAACTATTATTATTATAATCTCAAGCTAAACAACTTGCATATGCGATGAGCAAGCTTCATAATTTGATTTGCTTAATCAAATCGCATCAACCCATAGTTGAGTGACGGTGGAAAGAGTTCATTGCATTTACTACCAAAGGTTATATTATTAAATATGACCGAAACAGTAAGATTAATAATTCTAACACGAATTTTCTCAATATTTCTTATATTCTTTTTCACTGTTGATGGTAACTGAAAAATCAATTCTCCAAAGTTCATTTTTATTTCTAGTCTGACGCGACACTTGAGCGCGTTTTGTAAAACTTATTACATTTTGAAAGACTTTAGTTTACACACACACAACAACTATAACTGAATAGTTTTTGTTGTTGTTGTTATAGATTCAGCTACTCGGAACAAGTTCCAAGTAGCACGGGCTATGGTGAGCCCGTAACTTACCTGGCACTGGAGCTGGGCAAGAAGCACGGGCTATGGTTAGCCTCGTGGTCAGGAGATGTCTCCTGTGGAACAGAGTTTAGATTGATTGATTGATGAAGTTTAAGCCACCCAAAAGGTGGCACGGGCATGAATAGCCCGTAAGTGGTAGCCCTTTTGAGCCATTACCAGTATCAATAGATGATACTGGAAATCTGTGGAGGTGCGACTGCACCCTGCGTGACGGGAGATGCCTCCCGTGAACAGAGTTTAGATTGATGAAGATTAAGCCACCTAAAAAGTGGCACGGGCATGAATAGCCCGTAAGTGGTGGCCCTTTTGAGCCATTACCAGTATCAAGAGATGATACTGGAGATCTGTGGAGGCGCGACTGCACCCTGCGTGACGGGAGATGTCTCCCGGACCAAATGGTGAACAGAGTTTAAACAGCTTTTCTTTTTTATACCTGCATTTGGGTGAGGTGACATGTTACAATGGTTTGGGAGGAGGTGAAAACAAACTTTCAACACAGCGCACAACACGAAACAATGGGTATAAGCTAAAGGGAAGAATAGATCTGTAACTGCAGAAGGCCTATTGGCCCATATTTCTTGATGCTTCTATATTGGAGCGGAGTCTTGAAGTGGGTAGAATATAATTGTGCGTTAATTGGCTGTTGATTGCTGGTGTTGACTTCTTAATGTGTAGTGCCTTGCAGATATCTAGCCGCCTGCTATTGTTGTATCTATCGATGATTTCTGTGTTTTTTATTAAGACTTCTCTGGTGATGGTCTGGTTGTGGGAAGAGATTATATGTTCCTTGATAGAGCCCTGTTGCTTATGCATCGTTAATCGCCTGGAAAGAGATGTTGTTGTCTTGCCTATATACTGAGTTCTTTGGGGCTTACAGTCCCCAAGTGGGCATTTGAAGGCATAGACGACATTGATCTCTTTCAAAGCGTTCTGCTTTGTCTCTGGAGAGTTTCTCATGAGTAGGTTGGCAGTTTTCTTGGTTTTATAGTAAATCGTCAATTGTATCTTCTTATTTTTGTCTGTAGGGATAACGTTTCTATTAACAATATCTTTCAGGACCCTTTCCTCCGTTTTATGGGCTGTGGAAAAGAAGTTCCTGTAAAATAGTCTAATAGGGGGTACAGGTGTTGTGTTAGTTGTCTCTTCAGAGGGTTAGCAAAGGTTAGCAAACTAGGAATATTTAACTAAAATTTCTGGAGCACACAATTTAGAATTGATTATTAGCACATTTCTTGTTAGAACTGTCTAAATGCGTTTCTTTTCGCACTTCTCATCCGTGACGTTTATGACGTGTGAATAATTTTTGCTGACGTCAGGTCGAAAAAAACAGTTAATGCAAATTCTCAAAGATACTCGAAGTCTAAGCCGAGCAGTAGTAGTGTAACATCGTCTGATATTGAATGACGCACATGTGATAGCATGATAGATGGACTTGCTTGTGAAGATTTCACTGCCTCAGATCCACAAGGTTTGTTGAAGTTTTGTATTTTTATAAAGTTTACAGATAATTGTAGGATAGTCGACTCCTTTGGAAGCGGGTCCTTTCATTCTCATCAGCTCTTGTGCATTGAGGCCAACCTGAGATGGAATTGACGTGAATTGGAATCCGCATGAAGTGGTCAGTTGCCATCATTTATAATTGAATTACAAGACATTTATAATTATAAATGGTGGACGAACCATTTATAATTATAAGCCAGTCGCTTATAATTATAAATGGTTCAACAGCATGGAGCCAGTCCCTGAAGACTGGCTCGATGCTGTTGTCCTCCCTGTTCGGAAACCAGGGTCTCTCGGGTCATCCCCCAAGGACTTCCACCCTATTGCCCTCACGAGTTGTGTCTGCAAGCTCTTTGAACGTATGGTTAACGTTCTTTTGATGTGGTTCTTAGAACACTATCACCACCTCTCCCCTTCTCAATTTGGTTTTCACAAGTGCCGCAGCACAACGGATGTCCTGGTGAACTTGGAGGTCTATATTCGTACTGCTTTTGCTGCGAAGACCTCCGTTGTTGCCGTCCTTTTTGACCTGGAAAAGGCTTACGACATTTCCTGGTGGTATCATGTTCTGTCTTAACTTCATTCTTTTGGCCTTCGTGGGAACCTCCCTCTCCTCCTCCAGAGCTTCCTCTCTCGTCGTTCCTTTCGTGTGCGGCTTGGTACTGCTCTCTGCCCCTTTTCGGCAGTATGAGGGTGTACCCCAGGATAGTGTTCTGAGCACTACCCTTTTTCTAGTTGCCCTCAACGGTCTTCTTTCCTCTCTTCCTTCTGGCGTCTTCTCTGCTCTCTATGTTGATGATCTTACCCTTTGTTATCGGGGTGATGATTCACCTCTCCTTCAACAGCGGCTTCAACTTGCGATTGATGCCGTGTCGTCTTGGGCCACCGATCATGGCTTCAAGTTCTCTGCGTCTAAGACTTGTGCTATGACTTTTACTCGGAAGCATGTCGTTCTTCGTCCCTCTTTGTCGCTTTATGGTCATCCCATTGTGTACAGGGATTCCGCAAAGCTCTTGGGGGTTAGTCTTTGACATTCGTTTGTCTTGGTGAGCCCATATCTCTTACCTCCGAGTTGAATGCTCTAAGGCCCTTAACCTACTTAAGGTTTTGTCCCCATACTTCTTGAGGAGCGGATAGGCGCACGCTCCTCTATTTGCACTCCTCTCTCGTCCTGTCTAAACTCGATTATGGTTGCCCCCCCATACTCTTCTGCTTCTCCTACTCTTCGCCGTCTTGATGCTTTGCACCATACTGGGTTGCGTCTCAGTTCTGGTGCCTTTTGTTCGACTCCCGCCCTCAGTTTGTATGTTGACACTGGCTTTCTCTCTCTTCAGGACTGCTGTGATTCGCTATCTTGCGCGGTCCTTACAACATCCTTCCTCTCGCCTCTGTCGTGCTTTGACTTTTCCTCCTCCTGTAGCTCCTGTTTCTCTTCGTCGTCTCCCACTTTGTCCGGTTATCTCGCTTACAGGATTCTCTTTCTGTTCATATTTCTAATGTTTCTTTTCATATTGTTCCTTCCTTGCCTCCGTGGAGAGTCCCCCTCCCCAAGATTTGTACGTCCTTGACTAGTATTACTAAAGCCTTTACCTTTAGGGGAGTCGGTCGGCCAAGCGGACAGCACGCTGGACTTGTGGTCCTGGGTTCAATCCCAGGCGCCGGTGAGAAACAATGGGCAGAGTTTCTTTCACTCTATGCCCCTGTTACCTAGCAGTAAAATAGGTACCTGGGTGTTAGTCAGTTGTCATGGGTTGCTTCCTGGGGCTGGAGGCCTGGTCGAGGACCGGGCCGCGGGGACACTAAAAGCCCCGAAATCATCTCAAGATAATCCCTCCTACAATTCTGAAAAGCCTCTTCCTTGAGCACTTCGCACTCCCACTCTGTTTCCATCTTCACCGATGGGTCTAAGTGTGCGGACGGTGTGGGCTACTGTTGTTTTTCCTGACTGTACTTATATATGTCGCCTCCCTTCGGAGGCTAGCGTCTTTACGGCGGAACTTTATGCTATTCTCTATGCTCTCCGTCTCTTGCTTTCTCATTCTCATTCCTCCTTTGTGGTTGTAGTTGACTCTCGTAGTGCCCTCATGGCTCTAGGGTCCTTTAATCCTGTCCATCCGGTGGTCATCGAGATGCAACATTGGCTGTTTCTTATTTCTAGTAAATTTAAATCGGTAGAGTTTTGCTGGGTTCCCAGCCATATTGGTGTTTCTTTCAATGAGCGTGCGGATGCTGCCGCTAAGGAAGCTATCCGTTCTTGTCCCATCTCCTGTAAAGGTATTCCTTATTCCGACTTTTATCCTGTTATTCATTCCTCCATCCTTGCCCGTTGGCAGGGTTGTTGGTCCTCTGTGGTTAGTAACAAGCTGCGTACTCTCAAATATAGTGTCCCCGTGGCCTTCCTCCTACCACCGTAACCGGCAGTGGGAAACTGCTTTGGCACGGCTGCGGGCTGGCCATACTCGCTTAACTCACGGTCACTTAATGGAGCGCCGCCCTGCTCCTTATTGTCCGAATTGCGTTGTCCCTCTTACCGTCGTAAATATCCTTGTTGAATGTCCTGACTTCCAGGACGAGCGTGTGTCTTGCTTTCCGACCGTCCCTCACGGTCACTTGTCCCTCGATAGAATTCTAGGTGAATCGGATACTTTTGATATCGTTCGCCTTATGCGTTTTGGTTCTCGTATTGGCATTCTTGGTGATATCTAGCGCCCTCTGATTATTTCGCACTTTGATGGTGCTACATAGCCTTCCTGGTTTGGTGCCTTCTTTTGATAATTACCTTACCTTTTCGAACAGTTGACATTCAATAAAAGTTAAGGTTTTGTGCAAGGATTAGTTAGCCTAAGCATGTTCATATCAATAAGAAAATGTAATTCAGTAACACGATCAATGACGCATGACAGGTAAACAAAAATTCTCACGTTTGGGGTGCCGGGGAACCAAAGAATCCTCAAGGCTTAGTTCTGCATTTTTAAAGGCCTCCAATGGCATTTGAATCTTTGACCAGCCGTATACTGTAGTTACCATTTGTTTTGAACATTACTAATATAAACACACACTAGCATAATGCTACACGACTGGTATATCTCCCTTGATCCTAATAGTTACCTTGTTTGCAAGGGAAGCCTCGGTTCACAATCGTTAATATTCTGTAGCAGGTCGAGGTAGACCAAAGGGCTGTTCTCGTTCAGTTCTGTTCATCCCATAGACTACAGCTCTCCAGCCACAGTGAAGTTTATTAGTTTGGTTGATTTATTATGCCTCCTGCTGTGGAGGGCGCCTCGCCCTGGGTACTGCATGAGATTGATTCCTCTGCAAGGGTCAGGATTGGGACTAGGCTAATTTATTATGCACCCCATACTCCTTCTGTGCGTGGTAATAGAAAAAGTTAGAGGCCTATTCGGCTTGGGAACTGAATCCCAAACTTTAGCAAAGCAAAATAGTTTTGGTACACTAGTTAACATTATTTTTTAGAAACGGTAAAGCACAACCCTATTTTAATTTTATAACATTCTAAAAACAATTGTGGTCGTACACCAGTTACCAATTGAAATGAATTATTGGCAGCACTTAATTCCTTGGCCATTGTTAATCTCTACCATAGTTTTTTCATTGTCTTGCAAGACGGCTAAAAAGTTTTCATTCATAACATGCACCTATCCTTTGACTGGCAGTCTTGTGCAATTATTGCCGATTACTTTTTATTCTTTAGATTTATTATCCTCGACAAGCTGGACTTGATTTCATCAATCTCCAAACTTGTCATGAGTATAGAGGTTTGTTGAGGAAGTAGCAAAGCTGTCACGAGATAACGCAACAGTTAGTAAACTGGTTGTTTGCTCCAGGTTGTTGTTGCTGGTGTCACGCACACAAATTCAAACGACAAAGAAAACCCATGAGCAGCTATAGAATGGGCACACGTGCTGAAGCAAGACAGAACTAGCGATTGTTGATCGAAATGAGGAATGTGATGCGTGGACTCGAGTGAACTTTGGCAATAACATGCCATACGAGTTAGGAAAGCGACGGCGTATATTACTCCCATCTGTAAATTCTGAGAAAGTTGCTCTGGGAACTTTTCAAGGAGCCACTGCGTAAATTAACCTAATAAAGAAGATTCGTGGTCAGTTTATCTACAAAAAACAAAGATATTATTAATCAACTGGTCGTGTTCCTCAATGTTTTATTGTTCATGTTCCCTCAGAGCTTCAGCATACTCTTCTGTAACAGCACCATATATTTAACGTTTTTAATTAGTTCATTAACCTTTTAACGTAAGCTGTACTTTCATTAACATGAAGTTGTATGCAGTATTTTAGATTATATAATGTCACTACAAATGTATGAATTTTAAAATTAGAGCCGTGCTTAAATTTTACTCTGGCAAACGGTTTTTTATAATTGTTTAATTATATTAAACGGCTGAATGTGTTTTAACTTGACAATAAGTTGTTATTTTAACTTTTATATTTTGCTTTGACACTTTATACCTTTAGCAGCAACCTTTGATAAAGGTTGCCGAAACTTGTTTCTTACATTAAGAAACTCTTGTACTGGCAGACGACCTTGACATTTTGTTGTTAGTAAAAAATTAGAGGTATTCAGCTGCCTTATATTTATCTTGAGATCTTGAGGTTATCTTGAGATGATTTTCGGGGCCTTTTACTGTTCCCGCGGCCCGGTCCTCGACCAGGCCTCCACCCCCAGGAAGCAGCCCGTGACAGCTGACTAACACCCAGGTACCTATTTTACTGCTAGGTAACAGGGGCATAGGGTGAAAGAAACTCTGCCCATTGTTTCTCGCCGGTGCCTGGGATCGAACCCAGGACCACAGGATCACAAGTCCAGCGTGCTGTCCGCTCGACCGACCAGCTCCCTAGTTTAGTGAAATTTATTAATAGATAACTCGTGTGCATAAGGAAAAAATAACTCAATATGGAGAACATAGAGGTAAAGAAGTATACTCAGGACATGGTGCACAACTTATTAGAAGGTTCTAGAAAGTTGGGTTCGGGCACCTGTGGCACAGTGTATCTCGTGAATGATGAGGGTGAATTGCGGTGTGTCAAGGTAGGCAACGCTGACACTTCGCCAGCAGAGTTAGCGGAAGAAGCTGAGGTGCTCTTGCATCTGGCGGGAGCTGGGGGCGCTCCTATCTTGTACGGCAAGTGCCTCGATCCCCAGGCACTGGTTATATCGTACTGCGGCTCTTGTACGTTCCAGTACTTACGCAGTTTGGTAAAGACTGACCACGGGTGTATAAGGATGATCTTACAGCTCGCTCAGGCCCTTGCAGAGGTGCACAGCAAGAATATCATCCATAATGACCTTAGAGATGAGAACGTAGTAATTCGCCAGGGAAAATTAGGTAAATGGCCAGAAGTTTCCATAATTGACTACGGCATCGCCAAGCGCCTTGGCCAAGTTACCGCTGGGATTGAAGGGGAAACAAACTCGAATTTTCCCTGGATAGCGCCCGAGATGTTAAAACACGGTGCAGTGTGTACGAGAGCTGTAGACGTTTACTCCCTTGGCAATCTAGAGGGAAAATTCGAGTTTGTTTCCCTTTCAATCCCAGCGGTAACTTGGCCAAGGCGCTTGGCGATGCTGTAGTCAATTATGGAAACTTCTGGCCATTTACCTAATTTTCCCTGGCGAATTACTACGTTTCCGTCTTTAAGGTCATTATGGATGATCATCTTGCTGTGCACCTCTGCAAGGGCCTGAGCGAGCTGCAAGATCATCCTTATACACCCGTGGTCAGTCTTTACCAAACTGCGTAAGTACTGGAACGTACAAGAGCCGCAGTACGATATAACCAGTGCCTGGGGATCGAGGCACTTGCCGTACAAGATAGGAGCGCCCCCAGCTCCCGCCAGATGCAAGAGCACCTCCCCTTCTTCTGCTAACTCTGCTGGCGAAGTGTCAGCGTTGCCTACCTTGACACACCGCAATTCACCCTCATCATTCACGAGATACACTGTGCCACAGGTGCCCGACCCCAACTTTCTAGAACCTTTTAATAAGTTGTGCACCATGTCCTGAGTATACTCCTTTACCTCTAAGTTCTCCATATTGAGTTATTTTCTTCCTTATGCACACGAGTTATTAATAAATTTCACTAAACTAAATATAAGGCAGCTGAATACCTCTAATTTTTTACTAACAGCAAAATGTCAAGGTCGTCTGCCAGTACAAGAGTTCCTTAATGTAAGAAACGAGTTTCGGCAACCTTTATCAAAGGTTGCTGGTAAAGGTATAAGTGTAAAAGCAAAATATAAAAGTTAAAATAACTACTTATTGTCAAGTTAAAACACATTCAGCCGTTTAATATAATTAAACTAATTTAAAAAACCGTTTGCCAGAGTAAAATTTAAGCACGGCTCTAATTTTAAAATTCATACATTTGTAGTGACATTATATAATCTAAAATACTGCATGCAACTTCATGTTAATGAAAGTACAGCTTACGTTAAAAGGTTAATAAACTAATTAAAAACGTTAAATATATGGTGCTGTTACAGAAGAGTATGCTGAAGCTCTGAGGGAACATGAACAATAAAACATTGAGGAACACGACCAGTTGATTAATAAAATCTTTGTTTCTTGTAGATGAACTGACCACGAATCTTCTTTATTAGGTTAATTTACGCAGTGGCTCCTTGAAAAGTTCCCAGAGCAACTTTCTCAGAATTTACAGATGGGAGTAATATACGCCGTCGCTTTCCTAACTCGTATGGCATGTTATTGCCAAAGTTCACTCTAGTCCACGCATCACATTCCTCATTTCGATCAACAATCGCTAGTTCTGTCTTGCTTCAGCACGTGTGCCCTTTCTATAGCTGCTCATGGGTTTTCTTTGTCGTTTGAAGTTGTGTGCGTGACACCAGCAACAACAACCTGGAACAAACAACCAGTTTACTAACTGTTGCATTATCTCGTGACAGCTTTGCTACTTCCTCAACAAACCTCTATACTCATGACAAGTTTGGAGATTGATGAAATCAAGTCCAGCTAGTCGAGGATAATAAATCCTAAGAGTAAAAAGTAATCGGCAATAATTGCATAAGACTGCGAGTCAAAGGATAGGTGCATGTTATGAATGAAAACCTTTTAACTGTCTTGTAAGACAATGAAAAAACTATGGTAGAGATTAACAATTTGTCTTGGCAATATAAGACTGTACACAGGTCGATGAATGGTAAGTATCCAGAGCTGGAGAGGCTGGCAGAGAAAGCAAGCAGCCGATGCCCCACCGATAGACCTTCTCTAACGCACATTATCAATGTTCTCCTAAATCTGGAGAGAAGAACAGACCCCAAGAGGAATAGACTCCCACCCCCAGGTGCGGAGTACCGGCCAAGCAACCCAGAAATTTATCGCACAAGTTAAGAAATTAACACTTATAACTCGCTCGTTACGTTTAAAATAGATGTAAATATTTTTCAAGGATAAGTAATAAGTATTGATACAATAAATGCATCATTAAATAACTATTGAATAAATATTTATTCAATATACTTGTCTAGGCTTGCGTGCGCTAATTCCTCATGGAGTGGTTTAGGGCATCTCGGTTCGTTCAGGTGGTAGTTTGAAGTAACGTTGTATACCTCTACCTGAAGTTGAATTATTTGGAGCTTTTTAACTTAGCATATTAAGGGAGTTTTTAATCAATTTGTCTGGACAAAAAAGTGTGCTCATGTCAATAAAGTGTTGGCTAACGTTAACAAAATACGTAACTTTGTAAGTTTAGATGTTTTTAATTGCTTTTAGTGTCAACGTTCACAAGTTGTCACTAACATTTTAATAAATTAACCAGAGCAGATGGATGACGTGTCCAATAAAATCGTTCGCAGACGTTAGGCGACATTGTAAATGAATTACAGCTTAGGCTTAAAGAAAGACTAAAACCACTGAAAACACTTGCTAGAGAGCACATTGGTATTAATGTTAAATATTATGCCAGAATGTTCTACACTGGTATGCATTAGGGCCAGATTTTCTACCATGCCTTGCACCTTATAACTTCCCAGCACAAGGCTGTGAGAGCATTAGAGAAAATTCAAAATAACGCTATGAGGATAATTCTTGAAGCTCCCAGATGCACAAAGAATAAACGCAAATTACCCAGTGGTGAGCATTCCAACTGTGAACAAGAGCTTGGACACAGAATCTGTGACTGTTCATACTATCAATGGTTTCACACTAAATGGTATGAGATACTTTGAACTCTTAAGAAGTTCATGCTCGATAATATTTGAAGATATTCTTGTGCTGTACTCGGTGTTCGATAGTGCATGCTAGTACACTACACTTGCGTTTCGTGTTTTCTCTTGATTCCATGTATAACTAACCATGTTGTGAGATGGAGATATTAGTTGAACTAGGCTAATTTTTTGTTCTACGCTGGAATCCTTTATATAGAATGGGGCAGCAATAAGTTGCTACCCTATTCTGTATGAAGGATTACAGTGCAGAACAAAAATTTGTTTACTCAAGTTTAAAAAGACTACCGCTCGGCTAAAGCCCTAAAACACCCAAACTGAGGCTCATGGGCCCCCTGGGGGCCATTTTGCAATGTGTAGGGGACCACAAGTTGAAGCAGTGTACAGATTGATACCAGAGGATACCAAGAGACCCTTTTGCCGAGTGTAGGGGACCATTAGTAAGGACAATGTGAAATTGGTAATGACCGTAGAGAGTTTGGGAACTACTGCTCTCAAGTATCTAGAACATGTGCTTTAAAAGATGATATATATATATA
>WNGS01163555.1:5407133-5465680 GCA_020271785.1 Procambarus virginalis
TATGTTATATATATATATATGTATATATATATATATTATGTAGATATATATATATATATTATATATATATATATTATATATATATATATATATATATAGAAGATATATAGAAGATATATAGATATTAGGGATAGAGCGAGAAATGGTTGGGCGAGTTTCCTATCACCTAATGCCCCCTGTTCATCTAGCAATAGATTAGTACCCAGGGTTAGTGAGCTTGTGCTACAGCCTGGGGGGGGGGGGGGGTCTGTAAGTAAGTAATTATCATAAGAAGGCACCAAACCGGGAAGGGAGGGGTCTGTTGTTCCACCTTGGCAAGATCCTCGATACAAGCCTAACATACATACACACACACACACCAACAAATTATGATGTTCAGAACCGAGAACTGAACGTACGGATAACACGAAATATCCACTAGACAGTAGACAGTGACGTAATTGCCACAATTAGGCTGTTATAGATGCACTTAAGGCAGGTGGCTGCAGGTAATCAATCTCCCAATGGTGAACTTTCCAAATACAAACAATGAACAAGCGTTGGGACACTCCAGCACTGATTGCACTATTCTTCGCGGCGGGGATCGTATCCCAGGGACCTGCCCGAAACGCTACGCGTACTAGTGGCTGTACAAGAATGTAACAACTCTTGTATATATCTCAAAAAAAAAAAATAATAATAATAATGATTTCAAGACCAAATGGTACGAGATACTTTAAGCGCTACTTCATACACTCACTATTATTGTAAGATTCTTGTGATCTAACCCCAGAGTGTGCTAGTACATGTACATGCTAGTAAACCAGACTTGTGCTCTCATTCCACGTGTATCCTGCGAGTTGGGGATATTAGATTAAGCTATGTTTTTAACTATACTAATCCTTCATATAGAATGGGATAGCAACTCAATTGCTGTGTTTACCCAAATTTAAGAGAAAAAAAAGACCGGTCGGCTTAGTCTATAAAGCACCCAAACTGACGACCATGATGTAAACGGTAGGCACAACTAGTAGCGCGCCACTGATGGAATGTAAAAATGAATTTAGAAGACAAAAAGAAATGGTTTATGTATATATAGAGAGAGTACTACTGAAAATCTCATGAAATGAAGTCATGTACCTCATTTTGATATTAAACATTTCTGAGTGTCCTCCAAATTCATTTTTTTTCATTCCATCAGTGGCGTGCTGATAGTTCTGCCAACAGTTTACATCTTTTAAGGACGGGAGACATCTCCCGTCACGCAGGGTACAGTCGCACCTCCATAGATCTCCAGTATCATCTATTGATACTGGTAATGGCTCAAAAGGACCACCACTTACGGGCTATTCATGCCCGTGCTACCTTTTGGATGGCTAAATCTTCATCAATCAATCATCTTTTAAGGCACATGTTCTAGATACTTGAGAGCAGTAGTTCCCAAACTCTCTACGGTCATTACCACTTTTTCACATTGTCCTTACTAATGGTCTCCTACACTCAGCAAAAGGGTCTCTGGTATCCTCTGGTATTAATCTGTACACAGCTTCAACTTGTGGTCCCCTTCACATTGCAAAATGGCCCCTCAGGGGCCCCATGAACCTCAGTTTGGGTGTTTTAGGGCCTAAGCCGAGCGGTAGTTTTTTTTTTAAACTTGAGTAAAAAAGTTTTTGTTCTGCACTGTAATCCTCCATACAGAATAGGGTAGCAACTTATTGCTGCCTCATTCTATACAAAGCATTCCAGCGTAGAACAAAAATTAGCCTAGTTCAACTAATATCTCCATCTCACAACATGGTTAGTTATACATGGAATCAAGAGAAAACACGAAACGCAAGTGTAGTGTACTAGCATGCACTAGCGAACACCGAGTACAGCACAAGAATATCTTCAAATATTATCGAGCATGAACTTAAGAGCTCAAAGTATCTCATACCATTTAGTGTGAAACCATTGATAATATGAACATTCACAGATTCAGTGTCCAAGCTCTTGTTCACAGATGGAATGCTCACCACTGGGTAATTTCCGTTTATTCTTATGCATCTGGGAGCTTCAAGAATTATCCTCGTAGCGTTATTTTGAATTTTCTCTAATGCTCTCACAGCCTTGTGCTGGGAAGTTATAAGGTGCAAGGCATGGTAGAAAATCTGGCCCTAATGCATACCAGTGTAGAACATTCTGGCATATTTAACATTAATACCAATGTGCTCTCTAGCAAGTGTTTTTAGTCTTTCTTTAAGCCTAAGCTGTAGTTCGTTTACAATGTCGCCTAACGTCTGCGAACGATTTTATTGGACACGTCATCCATCTACTCTGGTTAATTTATTAAAATGTTAAGTGACATCTTGTGAACGTTGACACTAAAATTAAAAACATCTAAACTTACAAAGTTACGTATTTTGTTAACGTTAGCCAACACTTTATTGACCTGAGCACACTTTTTTGTCCAGACAAATTTATTAAAAACTCCCTTAATATGTTAAGTTAAAAAGTTCCAAATAATTCAACTTCAGGTAGAGGTATATAACGTTACTTCAAACACTTGAACGAACCGAGATGCCCTAAACCGCTCCATGAGGAATTAGCGAACGCAAGCCTAGACAAGTATATTGAATAAAATATTCAGTAGTCATTTAATGATGCATTTATTGCATCAATACTTATTACTTACACTTGAAAAAAATTACGTCTATTTTAAACGTAACGAGCGAGTTATAAGTGTTAATTTCTTAAGTTGTGAGAGAAATTTTTGGGTTGCTCCTGGGGGGTGGGAGTCTATTCCTCCTGGGGTCTGTTCTTCTCTCCAGATTTAGGAGAACATTGATAATGTGCGTTAGAGTAGGTCTATCGGTGGGGCATCGGCTGCTTGCTTTCTCTGCCAGCCTCTCCAGCTCTGGATACTTACCTTTCATCGACCTTTGTACAGTCCTATGTATTAGATTGCCAAGAGAGTAAACGTCTACAGCTCTCGTACACACTGCACCGTATTTAAACATCTCGGGCGCTATCCAGGGAAAATTCGAGTTTGTTTCCCCTTCAATCCCAGCGGTAACTTGGCCAAGGCGCTTGGCGATGCTGTAGTCAATTATGGAAACTTCTGGCCATTTACCTAATTTTCCATGGCGAATTACTACGTTTCCGTCTTTAAGGTCATTATGAATGATCATCTTGCTGTGCACCTCTGCAAGGGCCTGAGCGAGCTGTAAGATCATCCTTATACACCCGTGGTCAGTTTTTACCAAACCGCGTAAGTACTGGAACGTACAAGAGCCGCAGTACGATATAACCAGTGCCTGGGGATCGAGGCACTTGCCGTACAAGATAGGAGCGCCCCCAGCTCCCGCCAGATGCAAGAGCACCTCCCCTTCTTCTGCTAACTCTGCTGGCGAAGTGTCAGCGTTGCCTACCTTGACACACCGCAATTTACCCTCATCAATCACGAGATACACTGTGCCAGAGATGCCCGACCCCAACTTTCTAGAAACTTTTAATAAGTTGTGAACCATGTCCTGAGTATACTCCTTTACCTCTATGTTCTCCATATTGAGTTATTTTCTTCCTTATACACAAGTTCTATTAATAAATTTCACTAAACTAAATATAAGGCAGCTGAATACCTCTAATTTTTACTAACAGCAAAATGTCAAGGTCGTCTGCCAGTACAAGAGTTCCTTAATGTAAGAAACGAGTTTCGGCAACCTTTATCAAAGGTTGCTGGTAAAGGTATAAAGTGTCAAAGCAAAATATAAAAGTCAAAATAACAACTTATTGTCAAGTTAAAACACATTCAGCCGTTTAATATAATTAAACTATTATAAAAACCGTTTGCCAGAGTAAAATTTAAGCACGGCTCTAATCTCAAAATTCATACATTTGTAGTGACATTATATAATCTAAAATACTGCATGCAACTTCATGTTAATGAAAGTACAGCTTACGTTAAAAGGTTAAGAAACTAATTAAAAACGTTAAATATATGGTGCTGTTACAGAAGAGTATGCTGAAGCTCTGAGGGAACATGAACAATAAAACATTGAGGAACACGACCAGTTGATTAATAAAATCTTGGTTTCTTGTAGATGAACTGACCACGAATCTTCTTTATTAGGTTAATTTACGCAGTGGCTCCTTGAAAAGTTCCCAGAGCAACTTTCTCAGAATTTACAGATGGGAGTAATATACGCCGTCGCTTTCCTAACTCGTATGGCATGTTATTGTCAAAGTTCACTCGAGTCCACGCATCACATTCCTCATTTCGATCAACACCGCTAGTTCTGTCTTGCTTCAGCACGTTTGTCCTTTCTATAGCTGCTCATGGGTTTTCTTTGCCGTTTGAAGTTGTGTGCGTGTCACCTGCACCAACAACCTGGAACAAACAACCAGTTTACTAACTGTTGCGTTATCTCGTGACAGCTTTGCTACTTCCTCAACAAACCTCTATACTCATGACAAGTTTGGAGATTGATGAAATCAAGTCGATCTTGTCGAGGATAATAAATCGTAAGAGTAAAAAGTAATCGGCAATAATTGCACAAGACTGCCAGTCAAAGGATAGGTGCATGTTATGAATGAAAACCTTTTAACCGTCTTGCAAGACAATGAAAAAACTATGGTAGAGATTAACAATGGCCAAGGAATTAAGTGCTGCCAATAATTCATTTCAATTGGTAACTGGTGTACGACCACAATTGTTTTTAGAATGTTATAAAATTAAAATAGGGATGTGCTTTACCGTTTCTGAAAAATAATGTTAACTAGTGTACCAAAACTATTTTGCTTTGCTAAAGTTTGGGATTCAGTTCCCATGCCGAATAGGCCTCTAACTTTTCTATTACCACGCACAGAAGGAGTATGGGGTGCATAATAAATTAGCCTAGTCCCAATCCTGACCCTTGCAGAGGAATCAGTCTCATGCAGTACCCAGGGCGAGGCGCCCTCCACAGCAGGAGGCATAATAAATCAAGCAAACTAATAAACTTCACTGTGGCTGAAGAGCTGTAGTCTATGGGATGAACAGAACTGAACGAGAACAGCCCTTTGGTCTACCTCGACCTGCTGCAGAATATTAACGATTGTGAACCGAGGCTTCCCTTACAAACAAGGTAACTATTAGGATCAAGGGAGATATACCAGTCGTGTAGCATTATTCTCGTGTGTGCTTACAATAGTAATGTTCAAAACAAATGGTAACTACAGTATAACGGCTGGACAAAGGTTCAAATGCCATTGGAGGCCTTTAAAAATGCATAACTAAGCCTTGAGGATTCTTTGGTGCCCCGGCACCCCAAACGTGAGAATTTTTGTTTACCTGTCATACGTCATTGATCGTGTTACTGAATTATTTTCTTATTGATATGAACATGCTTAGGCTAACTAACCCTTGCACAAAACCTTAACTTTTATTGAATGCCAACTGTTCGAAAAAAATTATTAAAAACTGAACTCTCTCATAATTTGTACCAGGAGGAGACAACGCCACTACTCTACACCGTGAGAGGACATTTCAAACCCTCCCTTTTCAAATCTTAATCCCTCCCTTTTCAGTCAAGAAGCAAATTAAATTTCAGCCCAAACTTCATCTTTAGGCAAAGCTCAACGCATTAAGCTATGTTGCTAATATCCACAGTATCAATATGGATTTTCCTCTCAAACAATATACAGTACACTATTGGTTTCCAACAGCACCCGACCGGTGGTGTAAGGATGGTGTACTACACCGTTCTGGCGTAGCTGGAAGTGCAGTTGTCCTGACCATGGGCGATTGCTTATTTTGGGTAGCGAGTTTTGTACTTTTTTAGGATTTGATGTCGAAAGGGCTTGGAAAAGATGAGGGAGGAAGAATGATTGGGAGATTAACTTGAAGATGATTTGGATGGAGAACAAGGAGGCTTGAAAGTTCGATGGCCTATCCACCATAGGTTGCCATGATGCTTTGATCTTGGCTTGGAGGTTTGTTGATCTTTAATTCTTATTCCGCTGCAGGGGGCTAGTGTGACGACTGGTGGTTGTCCTGGTTTAGGTGAGGTGCTCTTGTCTGGCTTGGAGGAGGCGTCTTCCCTATTGAGTTGGTGAACCTTTTGTTCTATTGACTGAGGAATTATTTTCTATCATCGGGATAGGATCGCTTGAATAGTTTGGTAGTGGAGTTCCTTCCGGTTCGGCGATTTCGGCAGAGAACGGGTTGTGGCCGCCCAAGTAAGTAATTATCAAAAGAAGGCACCAAACTGGGAAGGCTATGTAGCACCATCAAATATGCGGAATAATCAGAGGGCGCTAAATATCACCAAGGATGCCAATACGAGAACAAAAACGCACAAGGCGAACGATATCAAAAGTGTGAGTCACCAAGAATTCTAATGAGGGACAAGTGACAGAGGGGCGGTCGAAAAGCAAGACATACGCTCGTCCCAGAAGTCAGGACATTCAAGAAGGACATGCACGACCGTAAGAGGGACAATGCAATTAGGACAATAAGGAGCAGGGCGGCGCTCCATCACGTGACCATGGGTTAAGCGAGTATGGCCAATATGCAACCTCGCCAGAGCAGTTTCCCACCGCCGGTTACAGTGGTGGTTGGATGGCCATGAGGAAACAACATTTAAGAGTACGGAGTATGTTACCAGTAACAGACGACCAAGAAGCCTGCCAACGGGTAAGGATGGAGGAATGGATAACCGGGTAAAAGTCGGAATATGGAATGCCTTTACGAGAGACGGGACAAGAGCGGACAGCTTCCTTGGCGGCAGCATCCGCACGCTCATTTAAAGACACCAATATGGCTGGGAACCCAACAAAACTCAACCGACTTAAACTTACTGTGAACAAGAAACAGCCAATGCTGGATCTCGACAACTACTGGATGAACCGGATTAAAGGACCCGAGAGCCATGAGGGCACTACGAGAGTCAACAACAACCACAAAGAAAGACTGACAACGAGAAAGCAGGAGACGAAGAGCATAGAGAATAGCATAAAGCTCCGCTGTAAAGATGCTAGTCTCCTGAGGTAAGCGACACATAAGTGCGATCAGGAAAAACAACAGTAGTCAACACCGTCTGTAGACTTAGACCCATCGGTGAAGACAGAAACGGAGAGGGAGTGAGAAGAAAAGTCCTCAAGGAAAAGGCGTTTTAGAACTGTAGGAGGGGTAAAAGCTTTAGTGACGCAGCTCAAGGACGTATAAAACTGCGGAAGGGGGGACACTCTATGGGAGCAAAGAAGGAACAACACGAGGAGAAACATTAGAAACACGAACGGAAAGAGAATCCTGTAAGCGAGATAACCGGACAGAAAGAGGGAGGTGGTGAAGAGGAACAGGAACCGCAGGAGGGGTAAAAGTTAAAGCACGACAGAGGCAAGAGGATGTTGCATGGACCGCACAAGATAGCGAAGACAGTAGCTATCACGGCGGTCCTGGAGAGACAGGAAGCCAGTGTCAACATACAAGCTAAGGACGGGAGTCGAACGAAAGGCACCAGAACTGAGGCGCAGCCCAGTATGGTGCAAAGCATCATCAAGACGGCGAAGAGCAGAAGGAGAAGCAGAAGAGTAAGCAGGGCAACCATAATCGAGCTTAGACAGGATGAGAAAGGAATGCAAAGCAAGGAGAGCGCGCCTATCTGCTCCCCAAGTAGTATGGGACAATACTCGAAGGAGGGTAAAGGCCTTAGAGCACTCAACACTGAGGTAAGAGATATGGGGAGACCAAGACAAACGAGTGTCAAGGAATAACCCCAAAAGCTTCGTGGAATCTTTGCACTCGAGGGGATGACCATAAAGTGACAGAGGGACGAAGAACGACCCGTTTCCGAGTAAAAGACATGGCACAAGTCTTAGAAGTAGAGAACTTGAAGCCATGATCGGTGGCCCAAGACGACACGGCATCAATGGCAAGTTCAAGCCGGCGCTGAAGGAGAGGCGAATCATCACCCTGACAGCAAAGGGTAAGATCATCGACAGAGCGGAGAAGACACCTGAAGGAAGAGAGTTAAGACCATTGAGGGCAACCAGAAAGAGTAGTGCTCAGAACACTACCCTGGGGCACACCTTCGTATTGCTGAAAAGAGGCAGAGAGAGCGGTACCAAGGCGCACCTGAAAGGAACGACGAGAGGGGAAGCAGCGGAGAAAGAGAGGGAGATGACCANGATTTGTTCATTTGATGCATCACGCTGTTGTGATTTCTGTGTGAATGAAGTAAGGGCGAAGAGGTAGAATAGCTTATTGACAGAGCTCGGGTGCATGGGGGAATTGTGTAAAACTCTGGTTTGTGTCTCGGAGAGACTGCAGGATCCGTGTGAGGTCAGTTGAACTCCCAGTAACAATTCTTTTTTAAGGTGGCATCTGGGATCCTCTCGGACGTAGGTTCGAACCCTTATCACGGCCCTTGTGGATTTGTTCATTTGATGCATCACGCTACTGTGATTTGTGTGTGTAAATTTGCTGCATTTAAAAAGCCATTAGACTTACTGAACACTGTATTAGTGGTGATAATATGCTAGTAGTGATGATGGTGAGTGTACCCAAGAAACTTACCTTTTTCCCCACTTTCCCATATGATGTCAATATACCGAATACATATAAAACATATCCTATATTGTAAAAATTATATTGAATATATTGATGCACAAATATTTTGAAGAAATGTTGTTCAGATATTGGCAAAATATTCTGAACCAACTATTTGCCTAGTAGGCCCTAATAAGTTCAGCGCAAGTAGGCCCTAGTACCATGCATGATGCTCCATATCTGGCAGGTTGTCTTTGGTATGGAATATTGTTTTTGATACTATATTGGTTATCTGTCACCTGTTGCAGTACAATCCAGGTCACAACTACAGGGCTTGTGTGTGCAAGACAAAAAAAAAAGCATAAGGATCAGAAAGACATTGCCATTGACATGGTGCGAGGAGTGAAGTGTTGCACTTTGCAACATTGACCT
Source organism: Procambarus virginalis (assembly GCA_020271785.1). Classification (NCBI taxonomy): domain Eukaryota; kingdom Metazoa; phylum Arthropoda; class Malacostraca; order Decapoda; family Cambaridae; genus Procambarus; species Procambarus virginalis. The sequence goes on from WNGS01163555.1 coordinate 5,416,054, forward strand.
TCACTGGCTATCACACACTCCACAACTCCAGAAAATAACAGCCATTTAGTTATATCCAGTTATATATTTGCATGAAAATTTGTGTTGTGTGCAACTGTAAGACTGGGCTTATATAAATATTGACACCATATAAATAAATATAGGGTAGGCATAGTGTGATATAAATATATTTACGTATGCCCATTTCACATTATGTGAAACTTTAAACAACTAGCAACATCCCAATATATCAATGATCATGGAAAATGTAAATAAAATGAGAAATTAACAAATAAAATAGAAAACAAATTGATGCATGGCACCTCAACCCATCACTCATTATTTAGGTACTGCTGTGGTTGGATACCCCACTCTAAAGCTACCAAAAACTAGCAAACTTTACAATTCCACCTCAGCATGTACAGGATTTATGTTATTTATGTTTGATTTTTTAACATTATTAAAAAAATGGGGGGGGGGGGGAATAGGTACAGAATATTGGCATTCAGTTTAAAGGCTAAGGAACTCCAGCCAACCCATTAACTTTTTGTTAGGTTTTTGCTTATTCGTAATAAGTGATTTGTTAAACCTGTAATGTTCTGTACTGCATAACCCCGATAGAACAGATCACGGTATCACAAAACATTATTGTAGCAGGAAAAATTGGCCAATGTAACTACCAGAACTGGGTGTTCCATGGACCAATGCTACTCAATGTACCAAGCAGACTCACTTTAAACAGTGTACGGTCACTTGCTGTCATTAAAATTGTGCATAATTCTGTCAGGTCACCTGTTTTTTGGTGTCAATAGAAGGATTACACTGGTTCCCTTACACATATTGGAGGGGTGCCAGGTAAGCTACTAACATGGATGAAAAAATTTCCTAACTGACAGAAAAATAAGGGCCGTAATCAGAGGCAAGGTATCGGATTGGAGGAATGTCACGAGTGGAGTACCACAGGGTTCAGTTCTTGCACCGGTAATGTTCATTGTCTACATAAACGATCTACCAGAGGGATTACAGAATTACGTGAACATGTTTGCTGATGATGCTAAGATAATAGGGAAGATAAGAAACCTAGATGATTGTCATGCCCTTCAAGAAGACCTGGACAAAATAAGTATATGGAGCAATACTTGGCAAATGGAATTTAATGTGAATAAATGCCATGTTATGGAATGTGGAATTGGAGAACATAGACCCACACAACCTATAAATTATGTGAGAAATCTTTAAAGAATTCTGACAAAGAAAGGGATTTAGGGGTGGTTCTAGATAGAAAACTGTCACCTGAGGATCACATAAGAACATTGTGCGAGGAGCCTATGCTACACTTTCTAACCTAAGAATTGCTTTTAAATACATGGATGGAGAAATACTAAAGAAATTGTTCACGACTTTTATTAGACCAAAACTGGAATATGCAGCGGTGTGTGGTGCCCATATCTTAAGAAGCACAACAACAAACTGGAAAAGGTGCAAAGAGACGCTACTAAGTGGCTCCCAGAAATGAAGGGCAAGAGCTATGAGGAGAGGTTAGAGGCATTAAATATGCAAAAACTAGAAGATAGAAGAAAAAGAGGCGATATGATCACTACGTACAAAATAGTAACAGGAATTGATAAAATCGACAGGGAAGATTTCCTGAGACCTGGAACTTCAAGAACAAGAGGTCATAGATTTAAACTAGCTAACACAGATGCCGAAGAAACGTAGAAAATTCACCTTCGCAAATAGAGTGGTAGACGGTTGGAACAAGTTAAGTGAGGTGGTGGTGGAGGCCAAAACCGTCAGTAGTTTCAAAGCGTTATATGACAAAGAGTGCTGGGAAGACGGGACACCACGAGCGTAGCTCTCATCCTGTAACTACACTTAGGTAATTACCTGCCTCCCACTTTTACCAGGGTCACCATGATTTGTGGTTCTTGTTATAGTACAAGAGACAGCTTCTGTACATATCCTAATCTGAGTTTTCCCACATGATGGGTGTTCCTTGGTCTTGTGAAGCTGTGCACTCTTCTGCATCCATGTTTGTAATATGTTGTGTGGGTCATGTTTCTGCCCTTTCCAGTGGTCAAGAATGACTCATAAGCTTCAATTCATTTTTTACCTGTCTGGGGTCTGTGCTCACATTCCTTATCTTCATTCCAAATGATTAGTGTGTCTGTTTTACCAGGCAGTTTTGGGTCATTCTGCTTCTTTGGACCTTGAAGGCACCTCGGCAGGTTCCCATTGATCCAAAGTTGAAGAATTGCCTGGGGTTTCTAGTGAGGGACACTTCTTAACACTTTCAACTGCTCTCTTTGGGCTTCACTTGGCTGGCACCTTTGACATTTACCAGACTTACTCACAGTTCTTCAGGAACCACTGGCTCTTGGGAATACATGTCCTGGTTTGGATCCCAGTAGTTGGATTTGCCTGTTGGTCCAGCCCATTCCCTTGATTTGCCACTCCATAAAAAATACAACTGTTGGTTTACCTTGTGATTCCAATAAATGCTTAAGGCAGTGTTGAGTGATCAGGTCTGTTTTGTCTTACAGTGTGCAGTCAGTTGGTGGTTGGTTGAGGTACACTTTTGACCGTTTCCTATACACACTGACATCAAAAGATCATTTGCAAAGTTACTTGTCATGATGAGACTGCCTCAGAAAGGAGTGTTTCCTTACACTCGATGTCTTATTTTTTTATTGTACAATAAGTTGTACATAATTTAAGTAACCTACATTTCTATTCAATGGTACAGTACTCCCATATGATTTGGATTATGTAAACAACATTACAGCTTTCATTCATTCATTTTAGATTGAATGTTCTATATTAATTGGCTGTGGAAATATGAACAAAGATGTGTTCGATAATTAGAGGTAAAGGGAAAAGTATTTGTTATAATTGCAAATACTGCTAAAACCCTTGATACCACAGAAACCTTGGGAATTGGAAAAGGGTCCAATTCCATATACAGTACAGTACAGTGTAGTCTGTTCTAAAAAAGGTTAAACATACATTACTTTTTCTGAAAGCACATATTGTTTAATAGAAAACTAATTCAGGATCATTCAAGTAGTTGTGAAAGAAACCCCATAAAAAACTTGTATTTATTCTTTTGCAGCTTCGCTTTTATAATTAAACAAATAATTAAAACTAATATTGGAGAATTTTTTCAAAGAACAAAGCTCATTTTGCTCACTCATCAATTATACCCAATCTATATGTTGACAAGACAAAATATATCATTACAATACCCCTATTCCCACTTTAATAAGATTTCCCAAACATTTTCTACACAGTACACGTACTGTCGGTCGTTTTCCAAATCTAAATTTTCTTCAGGCTGTGTTAAAGCAACTTGTCCTCCTACAAAGAATGTTGCTTTTCGCTCGTATGAGTTACATAAGGCAAAAAATTTCAGTATTGTACTAGAAAATGGAAGTGGCTTGCGAAAGTGACGTACCGTCCCATTTTCTGTTTCGGGTTCTCTCACAGGTTAGGAGAGGAGACTTTAAATTGAACGTTTATTGATGTTGGAAAATCTTAGGACTACAGGCATGTGTTTAAGGCATACCTCATTATTTTCATACTGCATCTAACATGCACCTGATACACAGTATTTACATTACACGTAGTTTGAATAACCATAGCAAATCTGAGCAGAGAATAAATAAATTGAAATGCACAAAAACCTAAAAACTGAATGAGTATGAAAACATGTACATATCCTCAAAACCTCGATAGTAAATGACATAAAAAAAGCTACAAAGAATTGAGAAACAAACAAAAGTAGTCAAGACTCGTACATCAAGACCTGAATACAAAGCTAGCTACCGTATTAGGAAAGACCTAATGATCAAGATCATTGTAGAAGACAATGAAGTCCTCTACTCAGCAAGTCTGAACTAACCCTATACGTCTTCCAACAACAAGCAGGCACAAAACCAAACGATAGATGTATGGAATAATAGTGTGCAAAAATACAGGACCAATATCTCACCCTCTCTAGGAACCATGTTAGGAGTTTAAATTGCTTCTACACAAATGACAACCCTAGTAAACAAATTTGACATTGTGTGCATAGATGGAAACAAGGGGGACAAGTTATAATTGAAGGAATTCTATCTTCCATGGTACCACCCACCTTTCAGAATGGACAGAATATCAAGAGCAGGTGGTGTGATACTATATATAAAGAGAAGATCTAACTACAACCAGTAATGAGGAATTAATCATCCGCACCTCAGAATCTGTAAGGTGCAAAATAATAGCTTAAATTTGTAGTAAACTGATAGTGGGAGTATGCTACAGGACAGACAGCAGTAGGAGAGGAACTGAAGAACATGCTGCAACATGCTGCTCTAGTCATGGCTGCAATTACCCGAATTCACACAAGGGCCACCATCTTTAGTGGCCTTGCCACAAACAGGAAGTTGGCAGCTAAACAAAGGTTCCCATGATGATCCAAGGATTTTTTCAGGCAGTGAGAAACTGCCTCCTGTGACGGTTTGGCATTGCAATGATTCTTTCATGCGTCTTGATATTTAAATAGTGTTACAAAAATTAAGAGCTTCATACTAGGCCATCTGTAATCACCTAAGAAAGCCACATAAGAAGACAACTGATGTTTAAGGGTTGGGAAATGAGCAGAATAAGTGAGTCTTAAGGAACAGTAACAGGAATTTACAAAATAAACAAGAACAAATTTTTTAAACTTGCAAATTCAAGAAGAAAAGACCAGAGATTCACGCTAAGAAAGCAAAGGTGCCAAAAAAAATACAAAAGTTTTCTTTTGTGAACGGATTAGTAGACCTTTTCATAGCATCACATGACAAATTATAGGGAAGATGACATCATGAAAAGAGCTTTTCTCTTGTAATTACATTTCTGTAATTACACAACTTCTGAAGCTTTGCTACGAGACTGGTGCCAATGATAAGTATACTAAGCTGCAAAGACAGACTAAGTAACCCAATCTAACAAACAATAGAGGAAAGACGTTCTAGATGAAACATGATCATAACATACAAAATACAGTACTGAGGTGAGGGGAATAGATGAAGGAGAGAAAGACAGTTTTTTTTGTAGATAAGGAAAATTAAACGATGGGTTGAAGGTTGTAGCTGGAAATAAATAAATCAGTTGTATGATGGTAAGCACATACTTATTATTTTGAGCATTTTCTCTAATAATGTTTTATTTATTGAACAGGGGTATCTCCTAAATTAGATTTATATTGGTTAAACGTTCTCTTCCATACAATGTAGTGTTACTCTAAACAAGAGTCATGTTCTCATTAGATATATAAATAGAAAATTTAGGCTTTAACCCTTTAACTGCGTTGCCTCCAAATATGACACCCCCGTGGTGCGCAGGAAATAAATTCTCTGGAAAAAATTCTTTTTTCTGTTTAAAGTGTCAAAAACCCTTCCCTCAGTATGGGTATGTAAAAAAAAAGTCGTAATTGTACTTACTTTGGCTGCTATGGGGTCCGTAAGTTGGGGCGTGACGTCATGATTCCCCGTGCGCCCGTGCTGTAAGCTCCCGGGGCGGGTGGGGCGGTCGGGGCGGGGCGCGCGAGTTGCCGCGAATATATTTTCGTTCATTTTTTTTGCACAGTTCCAAATACATTTTATTTGTTTTTACGTACTAATCCTATGTATAGTGAACACGTACACTATATTATGGCAGTAAAACAACCGTACTGTCCGAAGACACTGTGTTACGTGCATGACACTTGTGTACACATATGCTGCACATATTTACTATGTATCATGCTAATTTATGTATACATATAATCTATTTACACACTACACACTGTCACACACTATATACATTCACCATCAACACACTCAGAACACCTCGAGTGAGAGCAGCCACACCCAGCCAGTCTCCCTCACTCCAACATCTTACTCGCCAACATTGCTCCTCCCACCATACTGTTATAGTTCTTATTACACATGTTCTATATACCTATCTACATGTTTTATTTACCAGAACTATGCAAGTAAGCCGGTATTGTGTCCAAACAGTACAGTGGCCACCATACACTGCATGAAAAATCACACAGCAGACAGCAGACGACGCTACGATTACGTCACCTCCCTCACCAAAATAGCTCCTCTCAACATTCTCCTGTTACTGTTCTTACACTATATACACACACTATATATACCCATGTACATATGTGTTGCCCATAGCGAACCACTAAGCTATTATGGTGAGCAAAACAAGAGTGGCAGCCACACACACACAATGAGGCTACCTCAATTCTCGCCCTCCCTCCCTCACCAAACTTTCCTCCTTCCACAATACTACGCACAACGCTAATTATAACCACAATCCTGCTATTATCACAATCCTGGTCACTAATTCCTGTAAATGAATAATTGACCACACGTTTATTTTGAAAAGGAACCTAAGAAATCATTTGAAAATTCCTAGATGGACGAAATAATGCTGTGGTGCTGTGAACATCGTGAACAGCATTGAATCACTGATAATTGAACATTGTACCCAGTCATTATCACACTCAGGCTCTTCTATAACACTATCATGGCTAAATGATACAAGTTATATATATATTTTGACATTATTAGGCGATGCTGTGGTCACACGCTGAACAGCAGTGCTGTGCGCTCATGCTGCGAGCGCCAGCCTTGGTTGCTCACACACTACTGAGGCTCCCACACCCGGGAATGTGGACCACGATTTTTTTTAAAGATGGCGTCTGTTTACAAGAGCCCTGAGGAAGCTGATGTGAACCCTGTGTAGCCGCGGGAGATTTGAATGGAACGTGAAAAATACAAATACCCGGAGGCGCGTTGCGCAAACCAGACGCGAGCCTGCAGGCGCGTTGCGCAGTTAAAGGGTTAAGATAATTAATGAAATGATATTAAGAATTCAAGTTAAATTCCATGTCAACTTTGTATTATCTTTGTGTTATGTAAAGGTGTCTTTTTTGAGCTGACTGATCACCTCTATAGTGCAATCATCAGCAACACTTTGTTATGGGAACATATGATTTTCAAATGTATTAGTCATATCATGTGACTCATGGCACAAATATAATTGTTACTTAATTATTTTTTAAGTTATGAAAATATGTTATTTAAATTTTGTTGGACTAGTTGTATTTCGTTACACATGTGCACACATACAGTATATTATATACTGTAATACTGAAAACCAGATAAGGAATCTGAAACCAAAGTTCCAAGGAATCTTCCTTGGAACTTTGTACCAGTACAAAAGGATATAGGTGTTTGAGGCTGTGCACATTTCTCTTGTGCACATTTTAAACATGTGCACATGTTTAGGGTTTATATTTCTCCAAGGTATGTGAGTGACCTTTCTTGCTTGGACAGCAGCCTTGTTCAAATTGCCATATCGACAAAAGGCTTTTTGAAGCCACTGCTATATTGAGGACTCGTGCTTATATCTCAGCAGTGGAGGTCTCAGTGCTCTGTGTTTAGGAGTATTGCATAAGAGGTGGCCTTTCTTATACTTTCAACTTTTAAGTTTGTGGAGGTAGCTTAGTGGGCTAACTGGCAGTTAGCAAGAACTTAGAATGAATGGCCTGGGTTTTTTATGAATGCCCCTTATCTTGAATACCTTCCTAATACCATTATAACCATCCAGCAACATCTGAAAGGTTCAATGGCACCTTTCCAGAACTTCAACCTTCCCTTACTGTCACAATCCTGACCTTTGGACCCAGAAGCATCTTACTTATGCTTGCAAATAAGCAAAATACTCGAAAGGTATTTTGCCACACGCACTTAAGGCCGTATTTTTGGAGAATGCTGGAATACTTCAAGATTGCTATTAGTTTTTAACACTAGCTTACTGAGGTCTCTTTATGTTGTTATTTTGTGAGTACATATTCATCATGAAAAGAAAATAGCACTGCTTGTGGTACTCCATATTTTTTAATAGTTTATCAAATATATATATATACAGTATATATATATATATACAGTATATGTTTTAAATTTTCAGTATTTTTAGCATACAAGATATCTTATTGAAATTGTTTCCAACCATGTACCACTTCATATTGTCTTCTCTTTACTGGATGCTCAGTAGTTTAAAACTGCCCTTTTCTGTCTATTTCTTGCTTTTAAAAATACTGTATTCACTATCTAGGTTATCATATCCTTTAGTATGCTTATACAGAGAGCCACATTTTTTCCAGATGCGTCAAGACGAATAACTTGTGCCTGGAAAATGTGGTTCATCATTCTGAAAGCCTAAGGGAAACTATCAACAATTTTATGGGGCAATTCAACAATTATTTTTGTTGTACTCACTATTATGAAAAGTTCAGATCTGGTTGCAAGTTGAATATTGTTATAAATTGTATATTGTTTATTGTACTAAACTTCTCAGGAATTTTGAGTGACATGAAATTCCTTGGCTTTTTTCCATGAGCACGTAGTCTGTCAATGGCTATTTCCATCTCCCCCATGTTTCTGCTCTTACCCCTCCCACACTGCACCTTACCTTTACCTACTGCCTTTGTTACATGTTGCGTTATCATTTTCACTTCAAGAAAAATTTGATTTCCTGCTTGAAAAATCCACCATTGATAAATTACCTTCACTTGTAGCTAACATGCTGCACAGACATTCACAAATTTTGCTGATATATCTAAGAAAATATTGGGAATGGACGCTCCAATACTGCACAACCAAAAAACACTGATACCTCAACAGCCATTCACCCTCACATTATCTCATTTTATTCAGACCCCTCACCTAAGAACTTTATTTGGACCATTACAAAAAACAAGAAACCAGCATATCCATATATGCTGTGTCTGGAAAGCACATTAGCTCTCTATAAGTAATCATTATTTATTTTTCCTTCCAGTTTGGTTTTATATATATATCTTCAGTACAGTATTTCCTTTTTTAATATACCTGCAATGTAGTTTGTATTTGTTAAGTTAGGAAAAATATTTAATTATTGCATATGAGCCTTTTTAAATTTTTAATGATATACTTCTTTAAGCATGGACACCATATTACAGCTGCAAATTCTAGTTAGCATGTAACATTTGTACTTAAAGGTTATCCTAAAATTTTCAAACTTTTCCCCCAGATACCATTATATTGTTTATGTATATTCTAGCAAGATATTTTTTTTTTTTGATATATATACAAGAGTTGTTACATTCTTGTACAGCCACTAGTACGCGTAGCGTTGCTCATAGTTACCCCAAGGTCCTTTTCTTAATACTATCTAGTTTTCTTAGAAATTAATAACACGAGCAACCTTACCTTTTAGTTACTTTTCGATGATTTTGAGGATCAACATTCCCATGGCCAGGCCTGCTGGTTTATGGTCTGGTCAACCAGGCAGCCAGGCAGTGCACGTACTGACCACGTATTTTCCTTATGCAAGTACAATCTGGCCTCTTATTGTTCAATCATTTTACCTTATTAATATTCTTTTTTATATCAATTTTTTTATGAATTTGATGACGAAAAAAGTTATTTTAATGTGTGTACAATTAGGCAAGGGGTAAGAGGAACTTACAATAGGTAAAATGGCTGGGTTATTAGAGAAATGTGGTCATAGCTGGAGAGCGAGTGACAAGCAGAGTAGTACGACACTAGTATTATCTTGAGGTTATCTTGAGATGATTTCGGGGCTTTAGTGTCCCCGCGGCCCAGTCCTCGACCAGGCCTCCACCCCCAGGAAGCAGCCCGTGACAACTGACTAACACCCAGGTACCTATTTTACTGCTAGGTAACAGGGGCATAGGGTGAAAGAAACTCTGCCCATTGTTTCTCGCCGGCGCCTGGGATCGAACCCAGAACCACAGGATCACAAGTCCAGCGTGCTGTCCGCTCGGCCGACCGGCTCCCTATTAGTGCAGTTTGAAACAAAAATGGAGATAGCTCATATATTATTAATAAAATGGAGTGCTATGGTGGGAAAAAATGTAACAGTGAATCTAAACCATTAAGCCTGTAGCTGAAAGAATGGCATTGAGAATTTCAAGGCTAATTTTGGCTAACTACTAATTGGCTAATTTAAGTAACTGTAGTTTTTGCTACTTTGGGGTTATCAAGATCTATCTGTGCTATAAAAAGGTAAGTGAACAAATTTATGTCCTGTAATTTTTCCCCTCCAGAATTATTTATATGTACATTAAACCATTGTTTGTGTGTGTGTGATTAATTATGCTCAAATATTTATTGTGTAATGTGTAAGAGTGCACCTGTTTGTCCAAGGTTCGAGGCCTCACCCAACTTAACAGGAATGACAAATAAGGGGTATGTGACAAACATGGGCTGGTCGGGGTTAGGCCCATTGCTCCCATTAAAAAGATGTCAGTTGCAATGACATCCTCCATGAAATTGGTGGATGGTAACCTTGCAGTTACCTTGCAATGGTTTAAGGGCTCAACGTCCCCGCATCCCAGTCCTCGACCAGGCTTCCTAGAAGGCCAAGTCCATCGAATTTATTTTCTAAAACCAACCTTTGGCTTTCATAGATGGGTCAAGGTTGGCCCCCATGGTGCAACCTTTTGGTACCCAGGTCAACCCAAGCACCAGATTGAGTGTGGAATGATATACAGTGCTTAAGAATTTGAGGATGTACTGTTAGCTGGATTCTAGCCTTTACTTTATTACTATTCAGTTTTTAACAATATCTGTATATATTTTTCTCTCTTTAGTAGTGTATTTATTTCTAGCCTGTTCGAATCTGGTAAGTTTCAGAGTTGGAATATTTTCTGTTTTGATTCAGTTACTTGTATTTTTGAACAGTATTCTATTCAGTTATCTGTTAAATACTGCTCAACTTCAGCATACTTTCCTCTTTTGTAGCCCAACAAATTTCATGTATACACAAAGCCTAGAACGATAGTATGCTCCCATCTCTCAATCATTTTTGCTTTTTCAACTCTTGATATCCATCACAAAATTTATATACACTACTTGCTCGTCTGTTTTCACTCCTGGCTCAGTGTTAATCAGTTAATTTCTTTGTAAATATAAATCTACTACTACTGTACTGTATAATGATTTGTGCTTTATCATTAGTTTATTATATAAATTTTAATGTCTTACGCAGTCCTTTAGTTAGCACTTTTTTTTTACTGCATGTGCAGCATTAATATTAAACAGTGAGTTGTGAATGTCAACAAATTTTAATCTTTGATCTCTGGCACTAGAATTCCTGCAAAATTAAGATTTTGTATTACAAAAAAATAGCTGAATAACAAGAGCTACTGTATCATCAAAATGGCCTTTTCTTCTCCATATCAAGTACAGTATTGTAGTTTTTCAAATACTACCTCATTTATTTATTTTTATTTAACTTGAATGCCTGCATGATATTAGTAAGATATTATTTATGAAATTCATTTGTGTGTTTCATTAATGGCTTTGGTGCATACTTGGTATATATCCATATTAGTACAATGGCTGGCTACTATTAATATGTATAAGTAATAAAGTTAGGTACATTTCAGGGAAGTCACAAATATTCATAGCATATCAAGAAAGGGGTTTAATCAAATTATGAAAATTTGTAGTGATTTTGGAGATTGGATGAAGTACAGTTGAATGTGGACAATGACAATATAACACTAGTACAATACTAGGAAAACGTGACAATAATGAAAATGTGTGACAAATGAGATATTTTGAGACAGTATCAAATGAATTGGTAGCACAAGATTCTTTCATAAAAGTGTTCTAATACTGCAGATTACTTTAAGATAACACTCGAGTAGAGAACTACAATGAGGAAATGCTTTTTTGTGCTACTTTTTTAATAACGTACATGATAGGTAATGCTTTACTGTATTTCATTAGGAACGAATTTCCACATTTTAGTTTTCCTTATTTAAAGCATGGCATGTTTGCATATTTTAAGTCATGCTTGAAAATTGTCATATTTATTGTGTGATGTTCACCATTCATGGACATCCTGCTAGAAAAGTGTCAAGTTAGTATTAATATTGGAGTACAGAGCCTTCTAAATATAGTACATTTATATAAATACCACAAGAAAATGTATGGTGTGTGTGTCCTTTCAGTATGTTTAATGATTTCAGCAAGGGGGGGCTGTATGGTGTCTAAAGACACAATTTGTAATACAGTAGTCTACATGGCTGAATTTTGTTGGGTGACTGATGTAGCGTGTAGTGGTTGAACTCCATGCACAAACAATAAGTGAGGAGGTCAAATTGATGAGTAATATACAGTATTATGAGATGTGCATAATGAAAACATTTTCTGACTGTACACTTTGCAGATCGTTTTGGATACTTTTTTTGTATACGTGTTGTAATTGAGTACAGTACTATTTTTTAGTTTTTGCCAATGTATAGGCATAGAAAATAAATGCTCATGTATTATTAACTTTTGTACAGTATTGTTTATTTATATGTACTGCATTTGGATAACTGATTGGTTTAAAAAAAATGCAGTAGGTTGTTTTCTGTGTTTAGTGTGAACTCATTTGTTGACATACACAAGTGTTTAGCTGATGATTAACATGTTCATCAAGTCATATACATAATGTATATACATAATGTGTACATGGTTAAGACTGACTCAATTCACCAAACCGATTTTTTGTCAATATCAGGCAACATTTTATATTTGTTACTATTCTTATGTTTTAGTAGTATCAGTTGAAAAACACTGATTTTTTGCTTTATACTTAATTATTCGACACAGTTTGTATGCAAGACAAAGTACAATATTGTATGAATGGCAGGGGTACAATATTACTGACTGGTTGCATCTCAACTGTGTGATCTTCCTAACTGTGCTAGCACAGTATGACCTCTCATTGCTCAAAGATTTCTATCCCTTTAACTGTTAATGTTTTGTTATTACAAGTAAGAAAGATGTCTACTAGCAAAAGTAGTAAGGCTGAGCAATGCAGGGGCAAAAGTAGCTTCTTTCATTGACAAAAATAGAGCATTGACTACAATGAATGTTCTGAGGGTCCATCTCAGTAGTTTCCAAGAGCTTATGCACTGGTATTGGCCTTGAAGTACATCCAACAATATCTCAGCCTACTAGGAACATAACCAGAATCCTGCCTCCACAGAGGTGAGGAAACTGTGCTTATTAGAGGATACTGCACACTGAAAACTACCACAAAGGATGAAAGAGGGCTATACAAATTTAGGATATGGATAAATTTTAAGTATAATTACATGCAAAACTGAAAAAACTTAACCGTGAAAACAGCAGCTATGGAAAAATGTTCATACCAACCTATGCACAACAAAAAATTTAATTACATAAAAGAATTCTTCATTATGAATTATTCATTTGCATAAAAGGTAAGAAAAATATGAAAATAAGTGAATATTGTTTCACTGGGTGGAGATACTATGCAAAGCTGTGTTTGGCACTTGTCAACGCGTGCTCGACTTTGCTGACACTTCTCACTTTATCCTCAGATGTTTAACCAATTGTTTCATCACTTGTTTTTCATTATTTACATCCACAGAGAGTTATCATATCCATATTTGCATCATGAATGTAAAACCCAGACAACAATTGTTTAAATTGTTGTATGATGATGACAGCAGTCCCCTAATACCATTCTTGACGATAACTGCAGTCGTACCATGAAATGGTAGCATGAATTTTTCGTGGGTCAAGGTAAACTCCATTCCATCTACACAGAGCTATTATTTGCATATTTGCATCATACATGTAAAACCCAGACAATACTTGTTTAAATCAACTTTGGTAATTACAGCAGTCCTCTAGGTATTGTCAATAGATGATAATCGCAGCCTAAGGGTTAAATGACCAGATGGTCAAGCTGATCAAACAGGCATCCAACACAGCCTAGCAACTTGCTTGAGCCTGAGTACACTCCCCCTAGAAAACACTGATAAGGGATACAAGGAGGAAAAAAGAGAAGTTACCGAGGGCTACCAGAGAGCCGTATTTCATTGTATTCAATAATATCTGAGGTGGCCACCTCAGTGGCTTTCCATAGTTTCCTATACAGTGCCTTGCAGAAGATCCTCTACAACACAATCCTAAATTAACTTCTTCCTAAAAGGGAAATTTTTAAATGAGTAAAATAAGGAAACATGCCTGTCAGCACTGGAATCCTAGACATCAAACAAAAGTTTACATGGAAATTGCTCAAATGTAGGATTTCCTCAAAGACCACACAGAAGTACATGGAATGATGTATGACAGAAGAAAATCTGGCTGCCAGTATTTGAAGGCACAGTAGAATCCTCAGGTCTGGTACATGTCTGTAGATACAATCCTAAATGAAAGCTGCCTGTGCAACAAACTGACAATAGTCATGAAGCTGGGAAAAGAAATGTGCCCAATTTAGAATGATTGCCCTCCTAGAACTGAAAAAAACAAGCTATTAAACAGGAAAGAGATAGCAAGGGATCAAGACAAAAACTACCTTGCCAAAAGCCCAAATCACCTGCACGGTGCTGCAAACAGCAGCTACTTAACAAAGGATAAGGGATTTCCAGTCTAACAGCCAAGCTGCAAAGGCCAAAAGAACTCTGCAGAAAAAAGCAGTAAATTGTGGCTAGGAAGGAAGTACCTGCAACCAAAAACCTGAATCACAGGATCAAAAGAACAAGCCCTACAATCTTGGAGGGCATTGAGTTTCCCCACAGGACTCCCTGTGGGGAAACCAAACCAAATGGAGAGCAAACCAAATGGCAGCTAGAAACTTAACAGCTGTTCCCAAAGGCCTGATTCAAATCCACAGAGGAGACAAGTAGGCAAGAACCTTGACAAAGACCCAAGTGGCTCAGAAGGCACATGGGCAGCCAAAAAGTGCACCCATACTTATTAAATGTGACCTATAAAATGAAACGAAGGAAGACTCGTCATAAACTATATGAAAACAAGATATCATATGTCATGAGATCAGCAGATCACCAGTGCCAATCACATGTGAGAAGCAAAGCCTCTGAACAACCCACATGATGTCAATGAGTAAGAAGGGCACAAAGGAATCAAAAGAATGATCAAAATCCCCCCCATGTTCAAACAAACCCATGATAAAGCAGTCCAGTGGAGATAGCAGACTGAACCCTATCAGAGATGGGTGCACAGAAATGTGAACTAAGCCACCACTTGCCCCTACATTGAGCAATGACCTACTTCAAACAGAAAACATCCCTAAATGGCTAGCAACAACTGGAAACCTGGATCCAGTTCAGAACTAAAGTATCCATAAACAGCTTGAGAGATGGTAGGGAAGGGCACAAAAGAACTGTTGTCTACAGATTCCAAACTAACACAAACCCAGTCTAAAATTGGGCCAAGACGTGGCAAAACTTTTGAAAGTCCTCTTGGAAGCCATTGCATGGGAGCACCAGAACAGTCAAAGCCCTAACCAGAAGAAACATTAAACAGAATGATACAAGCCAATGCCTGGATGCTGCAAAGATGGAGCTTGTGGAGAACCACCCATAAGCATCAATAAAGAGATAAACAGATATATGCTGTTATAGAATAGAAAACTTACAAATTCTTAGGTATCACTTAGGATGCCAATACAAGAGCAGAAAGACTTGAGACAAGTACCATAATCTCAAAGGAATCAGATTCACCAAAGATATTATCAAGGGACATACATTGTATGAATCAAAGATACAGTGGGAAAGAAAAATTTCTGATCATTCTGAGGCGGCAAGGCAAAACCCACATGTAGTTATCAAGGCAACTTGCCTAAAATCAAAGCCAATCTTGGAATGGGGGTGGCTTGAAACATGCAAAGATATTCTGCAGAACCAAGGAAACGAGGTAAGAATTGGTTCAATACTGCAAGGTGAATCTGAGACAAGGAAAACGGCAATATACAAGGAGAATAGTGTGATAACTATTTGAAAGCAACTCATCTGAGTAATTAATAGCCAGGATGAAGCAGGTATCTCATACCTTAACTACCATGTTGTTCAAGGCTTAAGGAACAAACTTTGAACTAAAATGTCCCAATTCCTAGAGGTATTTCTACCTGTAATTCATAATTCAATTTGCACCCATTGGTTAGATCATTGGTTGGGTATTATAGACAACAAACTGCTTATGGCCCCCCACTTCCTATGCCAGCCTAATTTGTGGTCGGAAACTGCTCGGGCTACGCTGTCTATTGGCTACACACACTTAACTCTTGGGCACTTTTAAAGAACAGTGCCTTACTCCTTAATGTACAAACTTCAGTATCTGGCTTAACACTTGTGCTCTGCCTTATAGAATGTCATGATTTTCATGATGATTTTAGGTTTTGCCTTCCCAATGTTTTCTGAATCATTTGTCCCTTGATACAATCCTTGGTGAATCCGATACCTTTGATGATGCTCATCTTTCTGCTCTAGTATGGGATCCCGATTGATATTTAGGATCTTTTGCATATCCCACAATACGGACTGCTAAATAGCTCACCAGTTTGGTTACTTCTTTTATAATTAATAACCAGACCAAACACTAAGACCTAATCTCACAGCAACAAAACTGGCATGTCACACCCTACTTGAGTAATCAAGCAAAACTGGGAAAACCTAGCCCAAACAGAATAATGAACTGACATGCTTTTGGAAATGCAGTAGCATGATAGCCAGAGGTAAAAACTTGGACATAGAACAAATTGCTCTAATGGTATTAATTCTCCTTATGAAAACTACAAAACTATCTGCAGGCAATTTCCTATTGTAATTGTAGCCCATGTTTTCCGTATAAATGTATAAATATGTTGATAAGTTTGAACAACAGTTTGAAAGTCACATTAGTGAACACGTGTAGAAGAACCTACACTCGGCCATAAACCTTCACTGAGTCACTAGATCACCTTATAAATACAGCACACAGTTTCTTCTCAATGATTTGTATTTACACACCTCTGCATATAAAGGCAATAAAAGTTTTGAACACACCTTCAAGCCATCCATCATCAAGGAGGGGCAACACACTTAAGTTACTTTGCTTTCAGTGCATGGTAGTGTACAGTAAATAAACAGATGCAGATGTGTTGGGTATAATTTGTCTCAAATTTAGTATCATACGTGCCACACCTCATTTAAGTGACCATTCATGATGAACACAAACTAAATAAACTAATACAAACTTATAAACCCTTATTTCTATTAATTACTCAAATAGTATTTATTATCGACTATCAAAACATTGCATGGTAACTTTTACTTATTCATTGCCTCGTCAGATAGAGGCACTTCTAAGTATCTTAAATAATTGTCTTTTCTGTGAAGCTTTTAAGCAAGGCAAGCATTATTTCATTATTTGTTACAATTATCATGTAAATTACCTTATCTTGTGCATCTCTTTAAAAATTTACAAGACAAAAAGAATTGTAATCACCAAAGAACATTATAATTAAGATTTTTATGGAAATATAGTATGGGGAAATTACAAATTACAGTATATATATAAACGGTTAAAGAACATACTGTATTTGGATTTTTTTTTTTTAGAAATTGACTACCAATATTGTATGTTGTGAAATAGGCTTAAATGTAAATTATATAGATGTCTCACACTGGAATTTTAAGTAAATTTACCAAAATTCTAATGATGACATAGCTAAGTGAATGATTTGTCCATAATTTGGTTTACCGTGTTAAAGCTAGCACTGGATAGGTGTCTGGAGACAGACTAGACCTTGGCTAGTGGGGACCTCTAGACATCCCTAACAGACTTACTGTCCCAACAATGGTATACCATATACCATCCTTCCATTTAGTACCCTCCATATACTGTACTAAGCCTGCAAGCTTAGCCAAAGGTAATTACAACTAAAATTTGAGATAATATTGTATATGACATTATATATTTTTAATGGGTATTACAGGATACTATATTAATGTTAAACCAGCTTTATATGTTGTCAAGATTTGACATTTTATCGGGCCAAACAAATTTTGGTACGTGTTCAGCTTTTCTTAATTAACACACAAAGTCATTTTGTATTCAGGAATTTATTATTGTGAATAATTTAGTAATCATATATAAATTAAGAGGGAAGATTAATACTAAAACGTAAAAGTACCAGTATATTAGACTACTGTGATATGCATTTATACAAAATTATTATATGGATAGGTATTACTTTGCCTGTTTTCAGATGTGCAACTCTCTTTCTTTGAATGGGATTTAGCCTCATGAAAAAATTTTGAAAATATAAAAAAAAATGTATCTGAGGGAATGGGAAATTACTATAATCTTTATTTGCCCAGCTCCTCTCCCCCTCCCACACTTTTATGTTATGTAAATACAGCCTTCTTTGCAGTACAGTACTTACTTATGATGTATTGCACATAGCAGCTGCATTAAATAAGACAGGTATATATCATCTTTCAACATATTCCAGCATCACTGCATTAATTTTTACAAGACGACATTCAATGCAAGAGTTTCACATTTTTTAAATTCTTATGCTTTCATTACAGTATGTGATCATTTAATAGTCATCTGATAATGTTATTAAATGCTGTTACTACAAGCCCAGATGTCTGAAGACTTAGCAGTAATATGTAACGTGTAATATAGAAGAGTACGACGACTAGACATTTTTATTTTCATAGTAAACTTTAAAAGAAAAAGTGGTGGTGCGTAATATATTTTATTCATTTAATCATAATGTAATTTTTTAGATTTAACACTTTTTTATTTTCCTGTAGGCCTACATATATTTGAAACAGCATCCACTATAATGTAGCAATATACATAGTGTTATTTACTTTCAGGTAGACAACTATTATTTATTAAATACTATCAAGGGGGGGTTCTAATGACTACACTGGCATAAGTTGTTTTCCCAATCATCTTTTTTTTAGGAAGAGGAACTTATCAAACAGTTGACTATCTAATCCTTGGGTACTAAAGATGTTGAACTTTTTGACTGTCTTGTTTTTACAGTATATTTATACATTGTTTGGCCAAAATTCTTGTATTCTTAGTTTTACCAACAAATTTCATCACTTAATTCACGTGACTGACTTTATTCTTATGTTTTTATTATACACAAATTATATATATATATATATATATATATATATATATATATATATATATATATATATATATATATATATATATATATATATATATATATATATATAAACATGTTGCATAACTATATAACCTATCTTTACCATAATCAAACTGGGGAAATAAGCAATAATAGTATCATTGTTAACTAATTTTTATAATGTTATTTGTTGACATTGTTTTATGGCACAATAATAAAGAAACTAAAGCAAATCATAACTTGTCATTTTCCATAGTAATAACAGACTGTTGGCTTTCCTTGTGCAGGTTGATGCCAGTGTCGTACCAGATGGCCAGAGACGTGGTTTTGAATATTAAAAATAATATCTTTAATATTAGAAGAGAACTAATTGCTAACATATAACACTAGTGGGTACCTGGCTGCATCTGGGCTTCTCTCCCCCCCCCCCCCACCCTTCCCCTTCTTTCCTTCTCTCCTATTTTTCTCTCCTTATCTCCCTCACTTTCCCCTCTCCACTTTTCTGCACTAGCAACCCCCTCCTCTCCCATCATCTTTTCTCCCCCGTCTCTCCATGGTTCTCCACCAACAATCTCCCCCTCTCCTACCATCTCCACCCTCTCTTTCTACTCTTCAAACATCTGGTTCTTCCCTTCTCCATCACTCCAAACATCCCCCCCTCTCTTCCCTCTCTTCAAACACTCACCCTCTACAGCCCAACCACTTGGGCTGGATGGTAGAGCATTGGTCTCAATTTATGCAGGTCAGCGTCAATCCCCAACCGTCCAAGGGGTTGGGCACCATTCCTTCCCCCCGTCCTAACCCAAATCCTTATCCTGAACACTTCCAAGTGCTATATAGTCATAACGGTTTATGCTTTCCCTTGATAATTCCCTCCCTTCCCTCCCCTCCTCTACCTCTCTGCCCATCTCCCTCCCTCCCTCCTTCCCTCCCACCTTCCTCTCAAAAATTATATAACAAAGCACTGTACTAAAATAAGTATGGAAAACACAACAAATATTTCAGACCATGAAAATTGCACCAGATAGTTGGGCTAGATGCTGATATTTCCTAAGTGTGGCATTGAAACTGACCCCAACTGGCCTTTGATACTTCCCTATTCCACATGCTTTATGTCATTAAGTTGGGCAAGACTAGCCCCAAGCATCTGGCCTCAAACCATAGACAAATACATACAAGGGGGTATCTGATGGTAACCAGGATAGTCCGTATCTATCTATCTTCTCTATATATATCTACATCTGTATGTCTATCTATATCTATCTATACTGTATCTATCTATATCTATACCTATATCTACCTATATCTACCTATAACGCAGGAGAGGGAAAGAGAGCAAAAGGCCATCAGTGAAATAGAGAGAAACCCGAAATATTTTTTCTCCTATGCAAAATCAAGATCAAAAACCACATCTAGTATCGGGCCCCTGCGAAAGGAAGATGGAACTTTCACCGATGACAACAAAGAAATGAGCGAGCTACTGAGGAAGCAATACGACTCTGTCTTCAGCGAGCCATTAAACGCACTAAAGATCGATAACCCAAATGAATTTTTCATGGATATGATACCAACATCAAATCATATATCAGACGTCACCCTATCCCCACTGGATTTTGAAGAAGCCATAAACAGTATGCCTATGCACTCCGCACCAGGCCCGGATTCTTGGAACTCCATATTCATCAAGAACTGTAAAAAACCACTATCGCAGGCCCTTCACATTCTGTGGAGACAAAGCCTAGATACTGGCGTTATTCCTGATATACTAAAAACAGCAGAGATAGCACCACTTCATAAAGGAGGAAATAAGGCAGAGGCAAAAAATTACAGACCGATAGCACTAACATCGCACATCATAAAATTTTTGAGAGAGTGCTAAGAAGTAAGATCACAAAATACATGGAATCACAGCATCTCCATAACCCCGGACAACATGGTTTCAGAACAGGGCGCTCTTGCCTGTCGCAGTTGCTGGACCACTATGATATGGCATTAGATGCTATGGAAGACAAACAAAACGCTGATGTAATTTACACAGATTTTGCAAAAGCTTTTGATAAATGTGACCATGGTGTTATTGCCCATAAAATGCGCTCAAAAGGAATTACCGGAAAAGTAGGCAGATGGATCTACAATTTCCTGACCAACAGAACCCAATGTGTAATAGTCAACAAAATAAAATCCAACCCGTCAACCGTTAAGAGCTCAGTCCCCCAGGGTACTGTGCTTGCTCCAGTACTTTTTCTCATCCTTATATCGGACATAGACAAGAACACAACCTATAGCACTGTATCATCCTTTGCAGATGACACTAGGATCTTCATGAGAGTAGGCAACATAGAGGACACGGCGAACCTCCAGTCAGATGTAGATCAGGTCTTTCTATGGGCTACAGAAAATAATATGGTGTTTAACGAAGACAAGTTCCAGCTCATGCGCTATGGAAAAAATGAAAATATAAAAACTGAAACCACGTACAAAACTCAGGCAAATCATAACATAGAACGAAAAGGCAATGTAAAGGATCTGGGTGTACTCATGTCGGAAGACCTTACCTTTAAAGAACACAATAAAGTAGCCGTCACAACTGCAAGAAAAATGACAGGTTGGATAACAAGAACTTTTCACACTAGAGATGCTATACCGATGATGACACTTTTCAAAACGCTTGTGCTCTCTAGAGTGGAGTACTGCTGCACAATGACAGCCCCTTTCACTGCGGGTGAAATTGCTGACCTGGAGAGCGTGCAGAGATCCTTTACTGCTAGAATCCACTCGGTAAAACATCTAAACTATTGGGACCGACTAAAGAGCCTAAATCTGTATTCCCTTGAGCGCAGGCGGGAGAGATACATAATAATTTACACGTGGAAAATATTAGAGGGGCTGGTCCCAAACCTGCACACAGAAATAACATCACATGAGACCAGAAGACATGGCAGGATGTGCAGAATACCCCCGTTGAAAAGCAGAGGTGCAACTGGTACTCTGAGAGAGAACTCTATCAACATCAGAGGCCCGAGACTGTTCAACACGCTTCCACTACACATAAGGGACATAACTGGCAAACCCCTCACAGTGTTCAAGAGAGAACTGGATAAGCACCTCCAAAGGATACCTGATCAACCAGGCTGTGACTCATACGTCAGGCTGCGAGCAGCCGCGTCCAACAGCCTGGTTGATCAGTCCAGCAACCAGGAGGCCTGGTCGATGACCGGGCCGCGGGGACGATAAGCCCCGGAAGCACCTCAAGGTATCCTCAAGGTATCTACCTATATCTATCTATATCTATCTATATCTACCTATAGCTATATCTATCTCTCTCTTCTTACCTGTCTGGCCTCCAATCTTGAACATACATTTAGATTTATTACTAAATTCACATGCATCATGTTTGTGTGAAGAAATCCCAGGACTTGGCCAGCTACCTTTCTCCTATTTTATTGGGGAGAGGGGGGGGTTACTATTTGGCTTTACCCCCTCTTTAATAGGATACCTCCTTTGCCAGCCTATGCTTATCCCATACCCACGACCATTCACCCTTCAAAGTTTGGGACTAACCTGAGGTGTCTAGCCTCCAACCTTGGACACTTATGTAAATAGATTGACATGAATTTTCATTTTCATTTTCAGTTAGTCCTAGGTTTCACTTGTGTTAGGCAGTAATGAGTGATACTCAACATATGTAGAAGTCAAATTAGTTTTGACAAAATTTCTATCATGTACATTATTATAATTAATAATTATGATTCGTGAACAGTTCTTAGAAGCATGCGAATCGTCTCTGCGTGTCAAGCTCAAAGAGCAAGAAATTGTGTCAAATCTGTCTATGGCCAAGCAAGCTGATCTGTGGGCTGGGGCCAGGAGACAGGTGAAAGGGGTGAAGCCGCACGAGAAGCATCATGCTACAGGTATTGGCGATGGAGCTAAGCCTAAGACTGGTGTGTCGGGGGAGCAGGGAAACTCCTCCAACAAGCATGTGCACAAGTGCTACACCTGTGGTAAGCCAGGTCATCGTGCAGCTGATTGCAAGGCAAAACCGAAGTCAGGTTACATAGCAGGTGCGAGCTCAAGTGGCAAGAATCATCCCAACGTTGGAAAGGATCCACTAGCTTGGACCCTTGAGGTGGTGGACGGAAATGTTAACGGAAAATCGGCGAAAATCTTCGGTGACAAAGGCGCCACTATTCACATGGTGAGAAAGAGCCTAGTACAGCCAGGATCTGAGACAGGTAGACATATAATAATAATATAATATAATATATGTTTATTCAGGTAAGGTACATACATAAAGTGATTTCACATAAATGGGTCGATTTATAGATAGAGCTTAGTACATACAATGCCTAAAGCCACTATTACGCAATGCGTTTCGGGCAGGAAAAACATTAATATCTATAACTTAATACTAATTGAGCATAAAGAAATAGACGCTGTATGCAAGGCAAACGGCGGAATTTCTGGGAAGGAAGAAAATGTAATACCATACTCGGTGGCTAACCGACCATGGTTGAGCGTGCATCTTGGGGGGGGGGGGGGGGGTATTTACGCGCGCACGGGGACGCACCAATCGTCTCGCTGCTGCGTTCCCGGGCGATACACTCAAAACGCCCACCCGCCTCCCGGGATCCCCTGCATCCCCTGGCCTTTCCGGGGGAAGACGCCAATGCGGTTTTGCTGAGGACACTTGTCCCAATTTCCAACGAATTGTGTTGCCTTTGGGGGTGCTCCATCGGAACCCCCAAAGTGATAAGCTCAATAATAGTCATCTATGATTATTATTTTAATTTATGTAATAAATTTTGTAATAGTTAATTTTGTAATTAATTTATATAATTAATTTTGTAATTATTTATATAATAATTAATTTATGTAATTAATTTACATAATAATTAATAATAAATTAAGCCCCCACTTGATGTGCATTTTCTTCCAAGCCACAGAAATATAATGTGTTGGGAACAAATACAAATAAAGATAAAAGAAGGGGGGGAACATGACTGAAAAGCAGCACAAATACAATAGGTCGACAAACAGCGTTGATTAAAAAATATAACAGACATTGGTTGACAATAGAAATCAAAATCAAATCAAATCAAATGTTTATTTAGGTAAGGTACATACATACAAGAGATTTTACAAAGAGTGATGGATTTATAGATAGGGCTAGTACATACAATGCCTAAAGCCACTATTACGCAAAGCGTTTCGGGCATGAAAAACTTAAATGACTAAGGCTTAATACTAATTGAGCATAAGGAATAAAATGAGTTAAGAACAAAAATAAAAGAGATAAGAAGGGGGGAACATGGCTGAAAAAGCAGCACAAATACAATTCGGTCGACAAACAGCGTCATTTAAAAAAAACAGACATTGGTTGACAATAGAGGGGTAAGGTAGGTTACAGGGAATTTATTAGGTAGTGCTTCGTTTTTATCTTAAACTGGTTGAGAGAGGTACAGTCTTTAACATGGTTGGGAAGGTCTTTCCACATTCTGGGTCCCTTGATTTGTAGAGCACTTCTAGTTTGATTAAGTCGTACTCTTGGAATATCAAAACTGTGTTTATTTAAATATAAATAAATAAATATAAATATGTTTATTCAGGTAAGGTATATACATACAAGTGAGGTTACATTAATGGATCGAATTATAGATAAAGCTAGTACATACAATGCCTAAAGCCACTATTACGCAATGCGTTTCGGGCAGGAAGAACATTAATATCTAGAACTTAATACTAATTGAGCATAAAGAATAAAATGTGTTGAGAACAAATACAAATAAAGATGAGAAAAAGGGGGAACATGACTGAAAAAGCAGCACAAATACAAAATGTTGACAAACAGCATTGATTAAAAAAAAAAAGGTAGGTAGGTTACAGGGAATTTATTAGGTAGTGTTTAGTTTTAATCTTAAACTGGTTGAGAGAGGTACAGTCTTTAACATGGTTGGGGAGGTCATTCCACATTCTGGGTCCCTTGATTTGTAGAGCATTTCTAGTTTGATTAAGCCGTACTCTTGGAATATCAAAACTGTATTTATTTCTGGTGTGGTGCTCATGGGTTCTGTTACAACCAGCAATGAAGCTTTTGAGTTCAGGATTGTCATTACAGTTCAGCGTTTTATATATGTATGATACACGTGAGAGAATGTGCAGTGACTTAATATCTAACATATTCAGAGATTTGAGTAGGGGTACCGAGTGATGTCTGGGGCCAGAGTTGGATATTGTCCTAATAGCAGCTTTGTGTTGAGTAATTAGAGGACGTAAATGATTTTGGGTAGTAGAACCCCAAGCACAAATACCATAGTTGAGATATGGATAGATGAGGGAGTAATAGAGAGTCACCAGGGCAGGTCGGGGTACATAATATCTGATCTTAGAGAGAATGCCAACAGTTTTTGAAACTTTTTTTGATATATTTAGAATGTGTCCCTGGAAATTCAGCTTGTGGTCAATGAGAACGCCAAGGAACTTACCATCTAATTTGTTACAAATTTGGGTATTGTTAATTTTGAGATTTATTTGATTAGAGGATTTATTGCCAAACAGAATATAGAAAGTTTTGTCAATGTTAAGGGTGAGTTTGTTGGCAGTTAGCCAAAGATGGTCTTTATTTAGCTCAGTATTTACTGTGGCATTTAGAGCAAGGGGGTCAGGACTGGAGTAAATGAAGGTTGTGTCGTCAGCAAAAAGAATTGGTTTGAGGTGTTGGGAGGCATTTGGAAGGTCATTAATGTAAATGAGAAAGAGGAGAGGGCCAAGTATGCTGCCCTGAGGAACACCGATGTTGATGGGTAGGGTGGGAGAAATTGAATTATTCACAGAAACATACTGGAGCCTGTCAGTAAGGTAAGATTTGAGGTATTGCAGGGGGAGTCCTCTGACTCCATAATGATGTAATTTAAGAAGAAGGTTTTGGTGGTTGACAGTGTCAAAAGCCTTACGCAGGTCCACAAATAACCCAACAGGGAACTCATTTTTATCAAGAGCTGCATGAATCAAGTTAATCATACTAATAAGTGAATCGTTAGTGCTTTTTTTGGGTCTGAAGCCATATTGACAAGAGCTAAGTATATTGTGTTTGGCTAGATAAGAGTAAAGCTGCTTGTAGATTAGTTTTTCAAATATTTCTGGTGTGGTGCTCATGGGTTCTGTTACAACCTTCAATGAAGCTTTTGAGGTCAGGATTGGCATTACAGTTCAGCGTTTTATATATATATAATACACATGAGAGAATGTGCAGTGACTTAATATCTAACATATTCAAAGATTTGAGTAGGGGTACTGAGTGATGTCTGGGGCCACAGTTGGATATTGTCCTAATAGCAGCTTTGTGTTGAGTAATTAGAGGACGTAAATGATTTTGGGTAGTAGAACCCCAAGCACAAATACCATAGTTGAGATATGGATAGATGAGGAAGTAATAGAGAGTCACGAGAAAGAGAGAACATTTCATGTTCACCAGTGTTTATTTGCTTAATAACTACGGGTATAATATCTTGCTATTATAAAACTAATTCTAATATCATAAAAGACATTTACTCAAAGTTTCAAGCAGAGAATGCATATATAACTATGACACGAAGGACTCCTCTTCCACGAGATTCAATTTTTATAATCTTTTGTTTATGTTCCAAAATCTTAAAATTTATCCCAGTGTTATGTAGTAGAGAAAAATTGAGTTATATCCAGTTTACGTAAAGCTACGAGTGGTCAAAACCACACTTAGATCCCGGACCAAACTTACGAAGGTTTTTCCACTTAGTGTAGCTACCTGAATACCGACGTAGCCGCCACGTAGGCGCTAAGAAGGAAAACATTCTTAGCTAAGAAGAAAAACCTTCGTAAGTACCTTCCTGAATCTGGGGCCTGGACCTTAACCATGAAGGAGCCCAACAAGGGAACATACAATTAAGTACACTATATTAACATCTTCAGGGGTAATAGGATCAGTATTTTTCCCGAGGACCACCATATATTTAGCGACCAAGACGAGGACAGGAAGACGACGCTTATCAAAGGTCTTATTTTTCCCAGAGGATTTTTCCGACTATTTTTAACTGAGGAAAATGTCTTGGCATTTAAGTGCTTCGGCAAAGGGGGGGTTCCATGGTTTATAACCCTGCATGTGAAATGGCATCTCCTTACGGGCTATTCATACCCGTGCCACCTCTTGGGTGGCTTAATTTTTATCAAGGCATCCCCAGTTTTGTTTTACATTGTGACTAGTTTTTGTTTGTTCCCCTTGTATGTGTTACATGTGACCTTTTAAAGAAGCGGTCTGGATTGATATCCTCCATTTTGTTCAATATTTTAAAAGTTTGTGAGATCTGCCCGATAAGCACCTCCAAAGGATACCTGATCAACCAGGCTGTGACTCATACGTCAGGCTGCGAGCAGCCGCGTCCAACAGCCTGGTTGATCAGTCCAGCAACCAGGAGGCCTGGTCGATGACCGGGCCGCGGGGACGATAAGCCCCGGAAGCACCTCAAGGTATCCTCAAGGTAAGGTGCCCTGTCATGTCTGGTTTGCAGTGTTGTTAGTTCTGTGGCCCTCAGTCTTTTGACTTTGCTATGGGATAATTTTTTTTAGCTTTACGTTGTACTTTTCCCAAGGAAGATACGTTCTTTTGAAGATGGTCTTCATGCTTGGATACATATACAGTAGTCCAAATGGAGGCGCACCAGGGACTTGTACAGTTTTCCAAAAATAAAGGTAACTACAGAAGGGTTTGAACAGCAGTCTAGAGACCTATACTTAGACCAGCCCCCGAATTCCTGCTTGACCCAAGCCTGCCCAGGGTCACTGGTCACGCCCGCTGAACCTTCCACTTTCCCCTTATTCCTCCTCCCCCCCCCACCACCAACCATCTCCCAGGGGCCATAGCAACTGGGTAGACCCAATGGTCAGATGAGCAAACAATGGAGAATATGCTGTCTATGCACGGCGAAAACAAAAATAGCAAAGCCACAGTGCATAATTCCCGTGTGTACCGTCATAGTAGGCAGATGGAAGCAGAAGACACCCCACAATTAATTTATTTATTTATATACACAAGGTACATTGGGTTTATGAGAGTACATATAGCATTTCTGTTTTGACATTCTTGTAAAACCACTAACGCATTGCGTTTCGGGCAGATCCTTACTCTAAACAAATAATTTTAATTATGTAATTTCTAGCAAAATTTAAAAAAATGTTCAAGGGTACACTAAGGAAATTTGACAAGGATTAGTAGATACAAAATAAAAATCATCTCAAGATAACATTAAAGTCAAATTTGAGGGTTATCAATAGTTGCATTGTAGCATAATTTGAGGATTATTTCAGGTATAATGCAGTAAAATATGAGTTCAATATAACAACCATGATAAAGATGATAGCAATGATTACAATGGTAAAGTTGTATGACTTAGGTACATATATTGGGAGATTGGGCATCACAAGATACAGTACGAGTTTAAAACACTAGGTGGGAAACTATCAAGATGAAATTAGGTATTTTTTTGTTTTATTTTTAATAAGCCAAATGTTGGATAACTTTTCAATTCGTTAGGGAATGAGTTCCATCGACTAGGTCCCTTTATTTGCATAACGCGTGTCACAGTGTAGCGTGTCCTTGGGGATTGACGACGAAAAACAAAGTATCCAAGACATTAGGAAAGCAAAACTAACAACCATTCTGAAAATCTGGACATTTTCCACTAAGTGAAACAACTTCAGACAAAATGGAGCAGGTTGTTGTTGTTGTTCCATTAGATGTCCATGAGTTAAGTGGGTGAGACCAATACGCAACCTAGTAAGCTTTCCTGTCCATTATGGTGACAGGATGAAAGCCAAGGATAAAGTAGTTATAAAAAACCGGCACCAAGACGGGAAGACTATGTAGCACCGTCTGTGTCGTGGGATATTTAAAAGGCACTAAATACTATTCAAGATGCCAGTACAAAAACAAAAGGCGAGCGATATCAAAGGCATCCGACCTACCAGAGGACCACTGAGGCCAAGAGAAATGCTACCAGAGGACCGCTGAGGCAAAGAGAAATGCTACCAGAGGACCACTGAGGCAAAGAGAAATGCTACCAGAGGACCACTGAGGCAAAGAGAAATGGTCGATTTTAATTTAATAGCAAGCAGTTTGTTACCAGTGATTTCAGACTTCTAGTCCAACAATCCTGACTGCTGGGCTGGACTACAACAATAAGCTGATTCTGCAGATTTTTTTTCTTCTGTTGCCGCCGGAAGCGCTAAGTTTACTGTGCACCCCATATTTAGCCTGTGACCGGATGTGAAAAAAAAATGTTAAAGGGCATCAAGGTCGTAATTCAACCTTCTGCTGGAATGGCCTGAGATTCGAACCCTTTTTCCATTTATAAACAAGTAGTGCATAAATAACGGTAATCCTGCACTTTAACGGACGGTAAGGGGAGATCACCATCTGGGTAGGTGCTCAGTGCATAGCTTTGCCCAGGGCCTACGATCCTGTTAAGAGGGCCCTGCATGGGGATTTACATGAAGTAAAGTGTATGGACAGACATGGACACAAGCTTGAACATATTTCAAGTGAAAAATTTAGCCATTTAGAATCTAAACTCGCCCTGAATGAAATGGCAAACTATCTTATTGCAAATANCATCAGTATTAACACTATCGGTGGCCCGGTGAGTGACCCACAGCGCACTTCAAGGTAGGCTGAGCACTGCACGTGAACTCGCCACCTCCCACAAATGTTTATAAAGTAATCTTTTCAGTTTTCTGACCTCAATTTTCGTGCTGTGTCATTCAATTTGGTATCAAATTGTTCGCAACAGAATAATCTAAAGGAATATTTGCACATAAGAACATACAAGTTTCACTTTTCTATACTTTTGACGAACATTCACTAACTTTTCTCCCTCATACGTGTTTTTTTCAATGCTTTTGTCATAGATTGGCTCTGTTCTTGATCAGTATCCATCTGAAAGTCAATTTGTAGTGTTTATAAAGCCGATACCAACAAATGCCCGAGATAAAATAACAGGAATGGGGAAACTTTTCGGCTCGAGGAGAGGCCGTGTCTGTCACAAGCGAGGTCATGAGAACAGTGAGCTTTCAGCGTGGGTGGGCGTCCACATGGCAGGGGTCAGGATGCCACATGGGATATACAGAGAATGGAAAAAAGTTTATGTGGATTTTAAAACAAGTCCAATGGTATTCGGACAATAAATGGAATTTTTACAAATTTAAAATTATTGACGCCTTTTGCGTCATAAAACCAACATAAGCAGAGTGTGGAATGACGAAACATGCATGATCAGGTAACGAAAGTGTTAAGAGGGTAATTAGCCTACCAGGTATGAACAGCTAGGTGGTGGGACATTAAGAGCTTGATCTGACTACCTCATAGTCACTGATAGGTAACCACTAATAGTTAAACACAGACTGTGCGCCACTTTTTCTCAATTTTATATTATAGTCAAAAATACAAGTCATAGTTTCGTGTCATCCCTTGCAAATGATAACAAAAATCAGCATGAAGATTACTTCTGTAGATGACATTGAAAACCTTCAGGCTGATATCAATAAAATCTTTGATTTGGCAGCTGAGAATATGTTTAACAGTGATAAAATCCAGATGCTTGTACAGGTGTTGTAAAAATGAAGAACAAAATACAGGACACAAGACACAGTCAGATCCACTCATACAAGGAAAATGACAAAGGATCTGGAAATATTGATATCAGATGACCTAGCATTTAGTGAGCAAAATAAATTAAATACAGCATCAGCCAGGAAAATGATAGAATAGATCATAAAAATCTTCAAATCCAAGGATTTGATTTGAATACAGTGCTTCCACTTTTCAAATCACTTGTGCTTTCTCAAAGTACTGATCAATAGTACTGCTCAATACTCACTTCCCCTTTTAAAGCAAGGGATATTTTTGAAATAGAGGGAATACAGATAATATATATATATATATATATATATATATATATATATATATATATATATATATATATATATATATATATATATATATATATATATATATATATATATATATATATATATGGCATGTATCGACATGATAAAACATAAAACCTATTGGGACCACCTTAAAGCTTTCAAAATGTATTCTCTAGAAAGGAGATACAAGAGGTATCATATAATATATACAGTACTGTGCATGGAAGATACTAGAGCGTCAAGTCCCACATTTGCACAGTAAAATAACAACATACCAGAACAAGATATACTGTACAGTAGGAAATGCAGAATAGACTGAGAAGAGTAGGTATGCCATAGGTACAATCATAGATCGCTATGAATATCAGAGGTCCATGGCTGTTCAAGAGAAAATTGGACACTTTCCTTCAAGAAATACCAGACAACCCTGTTATACCAAGTTACCCCAAGTCAGGCCTGTCCCCAGGCTGGGCTTTGAAGATGGAAGAACTCCCAGAACCCACTTCAGGTAATAGATATTAAAGGTTATATAATTTACAGGTTGTACAATATATCTAGATTTTCACAGTTGTATTGTGACTTTTTTAAAACACTTTATTGCCTCATTATAATATTATATATCCTTGCATATATCTTAAACTGCTCATTTCTTTAACTGTCTTTTCCTTTATTTCATACCAATAAAATTGAGCTAAATTATATAACCTGTGCTACCAAATGGCATTCATTGCAAATTTTGAAACATGTGTTCTGTGCTTTTTCCATCCTGTATTTCAACCATTTACTCCACCTATGTTACCTTATTATAAAACCTACTGAGCCAACAATAAATTACTATATAAACTAGTTTTGATAATGCACTAAACATGCATTCTTAGTTCTATCAATACTCCATCCACAATTTATTAATAAACAACATTTATGAATTTTACCATTTGTTCCACTACTAATAATGTCTGTATTATGTCAGTTTTTGCTATGTTATTAAATTAGCCCTGTATTTAATATTATTGTGTACTTAATATTACTGTACAGAATTGAATTTTGTTTATTATTAATATATTTATATTCCTTAACTTAATTTACAAACACTTATAACATTGTACCTGATATTATTAAGCTACCTGAACACATTATACTGTAGCTACAATTCATTATTTCATTATTTCTTATGTTATTAGCTTAAAGCACGTAATAAGTTTCTCGTCTTGACCAAATCTAAAGTGTATTCAGTACGCTTGTTTTAGATTTGCCTGAAATGATGAGCCTATTATAGGATTTTCCAACAAAAATTGCCTTTGTTGCTTAAAATCACATGCAAATGTATTCATTATCGTGTGCATTATTTATATGAATAAATACATTAGTCTATTTCTACATTGTGTTTTTTTTTTTTATATAGGAACGTGTCCGTGTCATGGCAGAACGAACCGAGGGTCTAACGCAACGAATTGAAGACATGCATACCAAGTTTGTTGCAGCAATGACTTCAGTTAACAATCTTGACTTCCATGTAAAACGATTAGAAGAGACAGTGGAGCAGACTAAAAATAGCTATGCTGTGGTTCACCGCTTTATGCTTAGTCATGTTGGGCATAAAAGATCAACTTCTCCTTGTTCAGGTTCAGGTACCCCACATTCAGAAGGAGGAGGATGTGCATCACGCTCTGTATCACAGACTAGTCTTCATCGAATGTTGGAAGAAACGTCCCAGCAAATGTCCCGGAGACTTACTCCTGAGCCAGAAGTCAGTGAAAAGGAAATGAGTGATACTTATGATGCAGAACATGAAAGTCAAAAACACCTCAAATCTTCATCAAAGGTCTTATGTTTTGGAGAACCTTTGAAGACTTCAAGTCCAACAGGCACAATGGAAGTGTTTAAACTAGATTCCATTAGCTCTGTAAATACTAGAAGAACGAAAGCTCAGAATCGTCGCTCAAAACAGAGATTGGATTCTGAATCAGGAAGTTCTCTGGGTCATGCATCACGAGAGCGAAAGCTCTCTGGTGGAAAGAAAAGTAGTATTCGTAATTCTACAAAACATAGTGATGTCATAAAGGCTTTCAGCCCCTCTAAGGTATGTTTCAGGGATATAGATATTGAGGATGATTCTGACTCTGGAGAAGGTGATCCAGGGACTAGAAAGCTGAGTGCAGAAGAGGAAATGCATCTCAGATATATTAGAGCCATAACGTCTCCTGTTGTTGAGGCTGCTGTGCTTCATTCACCACCTAAATATGAAAGGAGTTTATCTACCTCTTCCTGTCGACCTAGAATCCAAGTAATTCCACCTACATCACCACCTCCAATTTTCACATTTACCAGTGAATATACTAGTTTGGCAGATGAGCTGGAGACTGTTTGTATGTCCAGGTTATCTCCTCCGTCATCTCCTCACTTACATTATGCTGGAAGGGTGGTACCACAGTTGCGACAACACCATTGTTCCGATTCAGTTCCAATATCCATTACAGTTAGTTCTAATCCTTTGCGTGATGCAGAAGAAGCTGATTATCAACTAATGGAAGGCTTAATTCAACGAAGAATGCACCGAGATTCAGAAAATTTAGCTGTTTCTCTGGAGGATCTCTGCTCTGTGAGAACAGATGTCTCTGACTCTGAAGATGGAATAAATCCATTAAGTATTCGGAGAGATTCAAGAGCAACAGAACTTCGAAAGCGTCACAGCACAACCAGTATTGATAATAACCCTTCAGAATTGTTATCTGTACCTGGATCTGTCCAGTTATCTTCCTTACAGACCATAAACCAACTTTATCATTCGTCTTCATTATGTGGCAAAGGTACTCGGCTAGCATCCTCCCAACCGGGTAGCCCAAGTGCACGTCGGTCTTCCTTATGTGAGGATATTCACATTCAGTGGGCTTCCTCTGGTGCTTTGCCAGTGTTTGGGGAATGGCTGACACCAAGATCTTCTCCCCGTCCATGTTCACCACCATTTGTACAACCTCAGACCACATCTGTTTATACAACACCTACTGATTCTGCATCACAGTCAAGAGACCTTCAGCCATCTATGGCTACACTTCAGGTGCCTGTTGTCAGTGAAACAGAAGGCAGACCAAAAGACATAATCACAGAAACTGAGTGTTAAAATATAGAAAAATTCTTCAGAAGCACATTTCTGAAAAGTTGTCCACGTTTTACATCAGACATGCGAACAATTATGGGTAATGGATGGAAATTGTTATCCAATTAATACATTTCTTTTGTATAATTTTCTTAAATTTATCAAGGTATGTGATGGTATGAATGACTTTTACACTTTAAATATTTTTTTTTATATAATTAAATTATTATACAATATTGATATAAGAAATGATATAATAATAAATGGTTAGACATGATAAACTTTTTAAAATACAGCATACAGTTTTCTCTATTTTTATGTATATATCATTAACACAGATATGTAGTCAAATTAATGAGAAGCCATATTGAATGTTTTATCATATGTCAACACCATAGGCAAAAAATTTCCCTAAAAAAATTATGGAAAAGCCGCAAATATTTTCCAAGGACTACTATAAATTAATACATTCTCATCATAATTAAGGATGCTGGAGCCTAGCATATATATTTTTAGCTTCAACTGAAGTTAAAATGGTGTTTTGTTTTCGTCAGAATTTCTTGATTTCAAGCAGCTGACAAGACTAATTGTTCACACACATTCCTTAACCCAAATACTGCTGCCATTACCCTCATGTGGTTGGACATGTGATTCCAGTCGCCTTGAGGCAATTTCTGTTGCTCTGTAATATTTTAATGTCCTGCCAGTTCTATGAGGACATCATCACCACTCCAGATCTCTGATCACTGCATACTACAGTATATTAGAAAAATAATGAGAGAATTTATTGCAAGTACAGTAGTTAACTTTAATATTATCCCTCTCAGAATATCAATACTGTATGCGGCACTAACAGCCATGAACGTGAGGCTGGGCGTAGGGGGGGGGAGTTGACTGACATGATGCTGCAATGACAACATATTCACACTTTGATTTGCCAATTGGAGCATATGTGTTGCAACAATATTGGATTTTTCTGAAAATGTGGGGATAAGGTTGGGGGTGATTATGCTAGTGGTGACGATGATGCAATAGCACTACCTTCTTCAGTAGTCATGGTGGAAAAAACTGGTTTCATGTTGCCAACTGAACCTTTGCTTCCACAAGTTACAGAATGTGATGAATATAGTGATATTGTGATCTGTGCTGATCTGCCAGTGATGATCATTCAGAATGTTGGTGATCACTATGCAAGCTGTATTTCATGACTATATTGGAGATGAATATAGAGAAAATGTTATACCTTCAGATACTAAATTTCATGAAAATAATATTAGTGAGGAGTTTTATTGATTGTGGAATCCTGAGTATTACCCACTGTAGTATGAAAGTCTAATATCTCAGTAAGGAAAGTCAGATGAGGAAGTGAGGGGGGTGTGGTAATTTTCATGAAGTAGTGTTTCAGACATTCTTTCTCACGAGTTGCCAATTGGAGCATTTGTGGTACTATAGATTCTGATTCAGATGAAAATGACATTGTGATGCTTTTTGATTTTGTTAGTGGTGGTGGAGGGGGGTTGGGTTTTCATACGCTAGCAATAGTATGGTTAACGTAAGTGTTCATGATGCAAGCATTAATTATAATGACATCAATAGTCATGGTGTAGAGAACCATCTTTGGTATCAAATAGAGAAAATTTGCTGCGAATCCTCAAGGGCCATGATGAGGGTTCGAACCTACGTCCGAGAGGATCCCAGACGCACCTTAATCGACTGTGCTACGACATGGTAAGAGAATTGCAACTGGGAGTTCAACTGACCTCACATGGATCCTGCAGTCTCTCCGAGACACAAACCAGGGTTTTCACACAATTCATCACGGCCCTTGTGGATTTGTTCATTTGATGCATCACGCTGTTGTGATTTCTGTGTGTAATGAAGTAAGGGCGAAGATGTAGAATAGCTTATTGACAGAGCTCGGGTGCATGGGGGGAATTGTGTAAAACTCTGGTTTGTGTCTCGGAGAGACTGCAGGATCCGTGTGAGGTCAGTTGAACTCCCGGTAGCAATTCTTTTACCATGTCGTGGCACAGTCGATTAAGGTGCATCTGGGATTCTCTCGGACGTAGGTTCGAACCCTTATCACGGCCCTTGTGGATTTGTTCATTTGATGCATCACGTTATTGTGATTTGTGTGTGTAAATTTGCTGCATTTAAAAAGCCATTATGACTTACTGAACACTGTATTAGTGGTGATAATATGCTAGTAGTGATGATGGTGAGTGTACCCAAGAACTTACCTTTTTCCCCACTTTCCCATATGATGTCAATATACCGAATACATATAAAACATATCCTATATTGTAAAAATTATATTGAATATATTAATGCACAAATATTTTGAAAAAATGTTGTTCAGATATTGGCAAAATATTCTGAACCAACTATTTGCCTAGTAGGCCCTAATAAGTTCCAGCGCAAGTAGGCCTAGTACCATGCATGATGCTCCATATCTGGCAGGTTGTCTTTGGTATGGAATATTGTTTTTGATACTATATTGGTTATCTGTCACCTGTTGCAGTACAATCCAGGTCACAACTACAGGGCTTTGTGTGTGCAAGACAAAAAAAAGCATAAGGATCAGAAAGACATTGCCATTGACATGGTGCGAGGAGTGAAGTGTTGCACTTTGCAACCTTGACCTTCACTGGCTATCACACACTCCACAACTCCAGAAATAACAGCCATTTAGTTATATCCAGTTATATATTTGCATGAAAATTTGTGTTGTGTGCAACTGTAAGACTTGGGCTTATATAAATAAATATAGGGTATGCATAGTGTGATATAAATATATCTACGTATGCCCATTTCACATTATGTGAAACTTTAAACAACTAGCAACATCCCAATATATCAATGATCATGGAAAATGTAAATAAAATGAGAAATTAACAAATAAAATAGAAAACAAATTGATGCATAGCACCTCAATCCATCACTCATTATTTAGGTACTGCTGTGGTTGGATACCCCACTCTAAAGCTACCAAAAACTAGCAAACTTTACAATTCCACCTCAGCATGTACAGGATTTATGTTATTTATGTTTGATTTTTTAACATTATTAAAAAAAATGGGGGGGGGGGAATAGGTACAGAATATTGGCATTCAGTTTAAAGGCTAAAGAACTCCAGCCAACCCATTAACTTTTTGTTAGGTTTTGCTTATTCGTAATAAGTGATTTGTTAAACCTGTTAATGTTCTGTACTGCATAACCCCGATAGAACAGATCACGGTATCACAAAACACTTATTGTAGCAGGAAAAATTGGCCAATGTAACTACCAGAACTGGGTGTTCCATGGACCAACGCTACTCAAGGTACCAAGCAGACTCACTTTAAGCAGTGTACGGTCACTTGCTGTCATTAAAATTGTGCATAATTCTGTCAGGTCACCTGTTTTTTGGTGTCAATAGAAGGATTACACTGGTTCCCTTACACCTGCCTCCCACTTTTACCAGGGTCACCATGATTGTGGTTCTTGTTATAGTACAAGAGACAGCTTCTGTACCATATCCTAATCTGAGTTTTCCCACATGATGGGTTTTCCTGGTCTTGTGAAGCTGTGCACTCTTCTGCATCCATGTTTGTAATAAGTTGTGTGGGTCATGTTTCTGCCCTTTCCAGTGGTCAAGAATGACTCATAAGCTTCAATTCATTTTTTACCTGTCTGAGGTCTGTGCTCACATTCCTTAATCTTCATTCCAAATGATTAGTGTGTCTGCTTTACAGGCAGTTTTGGGTCATTCTGCTTCTTTGGACCTTGAAGGCACCTCGGGCAGGTTCCCATTGATCCAAAGTTCAAGAATGCCTGGGGTTTCTAGTGAGGGACACTTCTTAACACTTCAACGCTCTCTTTGGGCTTCACTTGGCTGGCACCTTTGACATTTACCAGACTTACTCACAGTTCTTCAGGAACACTGGCTCTTGGGAATACATGTCCTGGTTTGGATTCCAGTAGTGGATTTGCCTGTTGGTCCAGCCCATCCCTTGATTTGCCACTCCATAAAAAAAACAAACTGTTGGTTTACCTTGTGATTCCAATAATTGCTTAAGGCAGTGTTGAGTGATCAGGTCTGTTTTGTCTTACAGTGTGCAGTCAGTTGGTGGTTGGTGAGGTACACTTTTGACCGTTTCCTATACACACTGACATCAAAAGATCATTTGCAAAGTTACTTGTCATGATGAGACTGCCTCAGAAAGGAGTGTTTCCTACACTCGATGTCTTTTTTTATTGTACAATAAGTTGTACATAATTTAAGTAACCTACATTTCTATTCAATGGTACAGTACTCCCATATGATTTGGATTATGTAAACAACATTACAGCTTTCATTCATTCATTTTAGATTGAATGTTCTATATTAATTGGCTGTGGAAATATGAACAAAGATGTGTTCGATAATTAGAGGTAAAGGGAAAAGTATTTGGCATAATTGCAAATACTGCTAAAACCTTGATACCACAGAAACCTTGGGAATTGGAAAAGGGTCCAATTCCATATACAGTACAGTACAGTGTAGTCTGTTCTAAAAAAGGTTAACATACATTAATTTTTCTGAAAGCACATATTGTTTAATAGAAAACTAATTCAGGATCATTCAAGTAGTTATGAAAGAAACCCCATAAAAAACTTGTATTTATTCTTTTGCAGCTTCGTTTTTATAAATTAACAAATAATTAAAACTAATATTGGAGAAATTTATCAAAGAACAAAGCTCATTTTGCTCACTCATCAATTATACCCAATCTATATGTGACAAGACAAAATATATCATTACAATACCCTTATTCCCACTTTAATAAGATTTCCCAAACATTTTCTACACAGTACACGTACTGTCGGTCGTTTTCCAAATCTAAATTTTCTTCAGGCTGTGTTAAAGCAACTTGTCCTCCTACAAAGAATGTTGCTTTTCGCTCGTATGAGTTACATAAGGCAAAAAATTTCAGTATTGTACTAGAAAATGGAAGTGGCTTGCGAAAGTGACGTACCGTCCCATTTTCTGTTTCGGGTTCTCTCACAAGGTTAGGAGAGGAGACTTTAAATTGAACGTTTATTGATGTTGGAAAATCTTAGGACTACAGGCATGTGTTTAAGGCATACCTCATTATTTTCATACTGCATCTAACATGCACCTGATACACAGTATTTACATTACACGTAGTTTGAATAACTATAGCAAATCTGAGCAGAGAATAAATAAATTGAAATGCACAAAAACCTAAAAACTGAATGAGTATGAAAACATGTACATATCCTCAAAACCTCGATAGTAAATGACATAAAAAAAGCTACAAAGAATTGAGAAACAAACAAAAGTAGTCAAGACTCGTACATCAAGACCTGAATACAAAGCTAGCTACCGTATTAGGAAAGACCTAATGATCAAGATCATTGTAGAAGACAATGAAGTCCTCTACTCAGCAAGTCTGAACTAACCCTATACGTTTTCCAACAACAAGCAGGCACAAAACCAAACGATTGATGTATGGAATAATAGCGTGCAAAAATATAGGACCAATATCTCACCCTCTTTAGGAACCATGTCAGGAGTTTAAATTGCTTCTACACAAATGACAACCCTAGTAAACAAATTTGACATTGTGTGCATGAATCTGTAACCTCAGAATCCTCAGAATCTGTAAGGTGCAAAATAATAGCTTAAATTTGTAGTAAACTGACAGTGGGAGTATGCTACAGGACAAACAGCAGTAGGAGAGGAACTGAAGAACATGCTGCAACATGCTGCTCTAGTCATGGCTGCAATTACCCAAATTCACACAAGGGCCACCATCTTTAGTGGCCTTGCCACAAACAGGAAGTTGGCAGCTAAACAAAGGTTCCCATGATGATCCAAGGATTTTTTCAGACAGTGAGAAACTGCCTCCCGTGACGGTTTGGCTTCGCAATGATTCTTTCATGCGTCTTGATATTTAAATAGTGTTACAAAAATTAAGAGCATACTAGGCCATCTGTAATCACCTAAGAAATCCACATAAGAAGGCAACTGATGTTTAAGGGTTGGGAAATGAGCAGAATAAGTGAATCTTAAGGAACAGTAACAGGAATTTACAAAATAAACAAGAAGAAATTTTTTAAACTTGCAAATTCAAGAAGGAAAGACCAGAGATTCACGCTAAGAAAGCAAAGGTGCCCAAAAAAATAAAAAAGTTTTTTCGTGAATGGATTAGTAGACCTTTTCATAGCATCACATGACAAATTATAGGGAAGATAACATCATGAAAAGAGCTTTCTCTTGTAATTACATTTCTGTAATTACACAACTTCTGAAGCTTTGCTACAATACTGGTGCCAATGATAAGTATACTAAGCTGCAAAGACAGACTAAGTAACCCAATCTAACAAACAATAGAGGAAAGACGTTCTAGATGAGACATGATCATAACATACAAAATACAGTACTGAGGTGAGGGAATAGATGAAGGAGAGAAAGACAGTCTTTTTTTGTAGATAAGGAAAATTAAACGATGGGTTGAAGGTTGTAGCTGGAAATAAATGAATCAGTTGTATGATGGTAAGCACATACTTATTATTTTGAGCATTTTCTCTAATGATGTTTTATTTATTGAACAGGGTATCTCCTAAACTAGATTTATATTGGTTAAACATTCTCTTCCATACAATGTAGTGTTACTCTAAACAAGAGTCATGTTCTCATTAGATATATAAATAGAAAATTTAGGCTTTAAGATAATTAATGAAATGATATTAAGAATTCAAGTTAAATTCCACGTCAACTTTGTATTATCTTTGTGTTATGTAAAGGTGTCTTTTTTTGAGCTGACTGATCACCTCTATAGTGCAATCATCAGGAACACTTTGTTATGGGAACATATGATTTTCAAATGTATTAGTCATATCATGTGACTCATGGCACAAATATAATTGTTACTTAATTATTTTTAAGTTATAAATAAATAAATAAATATGTTTATTCAGGTAAGGTATATACATACAAGTGATGTTACATTAATGGATCGAATTAAAGATAGAGCTAGTACATACAATGCCTAAAGCCACTATTACGCAATGCGTTTCGGGCAGGAAGAACATTAATATCTAGAACTTAATACTAATTGAGCATAAAGAATAAAATGGGTTGAGAACAAATACAAATAAAGATAAAAAAAAAGGGGGAACATGACTGAAAAAGCAGCACAAATACAAAAGGTTGACAAACAGCATTGATTTAAAAAAAAAAATATAACAGACATGGGTTGACAATAGAGTGGTAAGGTAGGTTACAGGGAATTTATTAGGTAGTGTTTAATTTTAATCTTAAACTGGTTGAGAGAGGTACAGTCTTTAACATGACTGGGGAGGTCATTCCACATTCTGGGTCCCTTGATTTGTAGAGCATTTCTAGTTCGATTAAGCCGTACTCTTGGAATATCAAAACTGTATTTATTTCTGGTGTGGTGCTCATGGGTTCTGTTACAACCTGCAATGAAGCTTTTGAGTTCAGGATTGGCATTACAGTTCAGCGTTTATATATGTATGATACACATGAGAGAATATGCAGTGACTTAATATCTAACATATTCAGAGATTTGAGTAGGGGTACCGAGTGATGTCTGGGGCCAGAGTTGGATATTGTCCTAATAGCAGCTTTGTGTTGAGTAATTAGAAAATTTAGTTATGTTATAAAAAAAGTTTTCATAACAAAAAGTTATGAAAATATTTTGTTATTTAAATTTTGTTGGACTAGTTGTATTTCGTTACACATGTGCACACATACAGTGTATTATATACTGTAATACTGAAAACCAGATAAGGAATCTGAAACCAAAATTCCAAGGAATCTTCCTTGGAACTTGTACCAGTACAAAAGGATATAGGTGTTGAGGCTGTGCACATTTCTCTTGTGCACATTTTAAACATGTGCACATGTTTAGGGTTTTATTTCTCCAAGGTATGTGAGTGACCTTTCTTGCTTGGACAGTAGCCTTGTTCAAATTGCCATATCGACAAAAGGCTTTTTGAAGCCACTGCTATATTGAGGACTCGTGCTTATATCTCAGCAGTGGAGGTCTCAGTGCTCTGTGTTTAGGAGTATTGCATAGGAGGTGGCCTTTCTTATACTTTCAACTTTTAAGTTTGTGGAGGTAGCTTAGTGGGCTAACTGGCAGTTAGCAAGAACTTAGAATGAATGGCCTGGGATTTTTATGAATGCCCCTTATCTTGAATACCTTCCTAATACCATTATAACCATCCAGCAACATCTGAAAGGTTCAATGGCACCTTTCCAGAACTTCAACCTTCCCTTACTGTCACAATCCTGACCTTTGGACCCAGAAGCATCTTACTTATGCTTGCAAATAAGCAAAATACTCGAAAGGTATTTGCCACACGCACTTAAGGCCGTATTTTTGGAGAATACTGGAATACTTCAAGATTGCTATTAGTTTTTAACACTAGCTTACTGAGGTCTCTTTATGTTGTTATTTTGTGAGTACATATTCATAATGAAAAGAAAATAGCACTGCATGTGGTACTCCATATTTTTTAATAGTTTATCAAATATATATATATATACAATATATATATATAATATATATACAGTACTGTATATGTTTTAAATTTTCAGTATTTTAGCATACAAGATATCTTATTGAAATTGTTTCCAACCATGTACCACTTCATATTGTCTTCTCTTTACTGGATGCTCAGTAGTTTAAAACTGCCCTTTTCTGTCTATTTCTTGCTTTTAAAAATACTGTATTCACTATCTAGGTTATCTTATCCTTTAGTATGCTTATACAGAGAGCCACGTGTTTCCAGATGCGTCAAGACGAATAACTTGTGCCTGGAAAATGTGGTTCATCATCCTGAAAGCCTAAGGGAAACTATCAACAATTTTATGGGGCAATTCAACAATTATTTTTGTTGTACTCGCTATTATGAAAAGTTCAGATCTGGTTGCAAGTTGAATATTGTTATAAATTGTATATTGTTTATTGTACGAAACTGCTCAGGAATTTTGAGTGACGTGAAATTCCTTGGCTTTTTTCCATGAGCACGTAGTCTGTCGATGGCTATTTCCATCTCCCCATGTTTCTGCTCTTACCCCTCCCACACTGCACCTTACCTTTACCTACTG
Organism: Procambarus virginalis; assembly: GCA_020271785.1. Taxonomy (NCBI): domain Eukaryota; kingdom Metazoa; phylum Arthropoda; class Malacostraca; order Decapoda; family Cambaridae; genus Procambarus; species Procambarus virginalis. The sequence continues at coordinate 5,459,223 of WNGS01163555.1, forward strand.
CCTTTGTTACATGTTGCGTTATCATTTTCACTTCAAGAAAAATTTGGCTTCCTGCTTGAAAAATCCACCATTGATAAATTACCTTCACTTGTAGCTAACATGCTGCACAGACATTCACAAATTTTGCTGATATATCTAAGAAAATATTGGGAATGGACGCTCCAATACTGCACAACCAAAAACACCATACCTCAACAGCCATTCACCCTCACATTATCTCATTTTATTCAGACCCCTCACCTAAGAACTTTATTTGGACCATTACAAAAAACAAGAAACCAGCATATCCATATATGCTGTGTCTGGAAAGCACATTAGCTCTCTATAAGTAATCATTATTTATTTTTCCTTCCAGTTTGGTTTTATATATATATCTTCAGTACAGTATTTCCTTTTTTAATATACCTGCAATGTAGTTTGTATTTGTTAAGTTAGGAAAAATATTAATTATTGCATATGAGCCTTTTTAAATTTTTAATGATATACTTCTTTAGGCATGGACACCATATTACAGCTGCAAATTCTAGTTAGCATGTAACATTTGTACTTAAAGGTTATCCTAAATTTTCAAACTTTTCCCCCAGATACCATTATATTGTTTATGTATTATTCTAGCAAGAATTTTTTTTTTTTTTTTTTTAAGATATATACAAGAGTTGTTACATTCTTGTACAGCCACTAGTACGCATAGTGTTGCTCATAGTTACCCCTAGGTCCTTTTCTTAATACTATCTAGTTTTCTTACAAATTAATAACACAAGCAACCTTACCTTTTAGTTACTTTTCGATGATTTCGAGGATCAACATTCCCATGGCCAGGCCTCTGGTTTATGGTCTGGTCAACCAGGCAGCCAGGCAGTGCACGTACTGACCACGTATTTTCCTTATGCAAGTGCAATCTGGCCTCTTATTGTTCAATCATTTTACCTTATAATATTCTTTTTTATATCAATTTTTTTATGAATTTAATGACAGAAAAAAGTTATTTTTAATGTGTGTACAATTAGCAAGGGGTAAGAGGAACTACAATAGGTAAAATGGCTGGGTTATTAGAGAAATGTGGTCATAGCTGGAGAGCGAGTGACAAGCAGAGTAGTACGACACTAGTATTANGGATTATTGGCATCCTTGACAAAGGAGTGGGTTTGGACTTTTGGCATCCAATATGGGTGCGGCTCCCCTCATTTCCCTTTGTCTCTGGGAGAGGATGGCCTCCAGTACAAAGAAAAACTTATCAGAGTTACTCTCACGTACTTCGTCAGCCTTCTGTGCAAGCCTCAGTAATGGCATGGTAACTAGACATCTGCATGCCTCTTTGTGGGCTTTGGCATTAAGGTGCCTTGGTATTCTGTATGGTCATTTAGGGTCTTTCAGTAAGATTGGTTCCCTGCTCCTCTATTGGTGTCCTCTGCGACCTTCATCCTCATTCTTCCACAATGCTTGGGTGTTGTAGTCCCATGGGCATGGGTTCAGTTCCTGGCAGAGACAAAAGCAACTACCGTAGGCAGTCTCTCTTTCAACTGATGCCCGTTCACCTAGCAGTAAATAGGTATCTGAGAGTTAGATGGCTGGTACAGACTGTATTCTGGAGATGAGTATGAAAGAGTGAGTGTGTGTTTGTATGTGTGGACGAGAAATATATGTATTAGATATGATAGAGGACAATAGGTTGGGAATTAGTACATTAGACAACAGACGGTTAGAAAGGTGGGGTTCAAGAGCTAATAGCTCGATCCAGCAGGCACAAATAGTAAATACAAATTACTGTAGTAAAATACAGATTTTCTCCCCTTTTACCCTGATGACAAAGAAGGATACTTTCAGGTCTTCTGCCAACTTATCTTCCATTTCAATCTGCCTTCGAACAGTGCAGACAAGCCCTAACCTTACTGTAATCGCCTTTCTCTGTATATCTTGCCTGCTCTTATTCCTCTTCTATCAACGCCTTGATATTTTGACACAGGAAATGGTTGTCTGTGTCCACTAATCTTGCTCCCCGTGTTCATCACGGGGAGTAAGATTAGTGAAATTCCCCGGAGTGCATGAATAAAGTGTTCCCAAAAAATTCTTTTTCTTCGTAAAATGATAAAATCCCTTCCCTGAACATATCTATGTAAAAATAAATACCAAATTTCACTTACTTGGCTGTTGGGACGTGGACAAGGTGCGCTGTGACGTCATCAAGGCCTGGTCGCCGGTGCTAAATCGCCTAGACACAGTTGCGCGGGCCATTCAAGCACCGGGTGTTGCCACTAATATATTTTCAATTATTTGTTTTATGTATTTCCAATGCGGTTTTATTTTTTTTTTTATCATATATGATGCATAATTGTGTCCTTTACAATATGATACAGTAGAATGTTCATAATGTTCCTTGGAACTGTGATACATGTGTCAGTAATGTGTCCACAATAAATGTTTATTGTCGCAATCTTACCTGTTAAAAATTCACTAAAATTACAATATGTACAGTTTCACACACTATTTAGACAGTAACACACTGTATTACACACTCAGTACTTCGGAAGTGAGTAATAATCAAAGAAGTAGCCCATGGTACACAGCGCGACTTTGCTCTCAGTGCACCAGGTTCAGATAAATTTTCTCTCTCCCGTTTCTTTGTTCTGTGTGCTTGCAAATAACGCACTCACGTACACCCTTGACTTTAGTACTTGTAGGTTGTATGTAGCCAAGCTTGTAAAGTATAAGGTAGTATTGAAAAGATTATATGAAAAGATCAATTTGTAAGGTAGTCTTGAAAAGATTACTTTGTATGGTCCCACACAGGAAGAGATTCAGCTTACCTCAAGAGTGTCCATCAGTCAGAAAGAGATTCAGCTAGCCTCAAAGAGTGTCCGTCAGTTAGAAGAGATTCAGGTATTCTTGAAAATATCTATGGAAAACACCACCATGGAAGCTGCTAACACTGTTCATCTAGGGTCCGTCTAATTACCACAAGCTACCACAGGCTACACAGGCTTCAGAAAGCTTCCTGGCAATACGTTAGTAATGAATATATATGATATGTTAGGTTAGGCTGACGTAACCTAACCTATCCTAACCTATCCTATCCTAACCTAACCTATCCTAACCTAACCTAACCTAACCGAAGCTTGAATCGTCGACTTGATTTGGCGTCACCAGCTTTTTATTTTCGTCTAATTTCTTTATAAAAAGATACTTTTTCAGATTAAAATTATGTTTTTTCGTGTTGTACATTCAGCACCAACATTATAATGAGTAAATATATCATATTTATTCATTATTAACGTATTACCAGGAAGCTTTCTGAAGCCTGTGTAGCCTGTGGTAATTAGACGGACCGTTCATCTATGCTATTTGTATCAGATGCATCATCACTGAACGCAGAAAACAATTCATCTATGTATCATCTAAATAAATTGTAGATAGCATAGGATTGTAAGGGTGACGCTCAGAGCTACAACTGGATACGCTCGCTGTATCATCCACATAGGTGCTGTATCACTTGCCTCCAGCCTTTGTGTTAGGTCCTTATACCAATATTATAACCCTTATATTCTTTAAACAATAAGGTTTGAATTTCACTGACAGAGCGTTATCTTTCAACACCGCGACGGACAGGTGTTTGGGAGCCAGAGGCACGTGCGCCACCCATGGTTGCTCATTTAGTACTAACCCAGCCAGCAGCCCTAGGGCATTCTGGGAATTTTTTCCAAGATGGCTACCTCTCACTGGAGGTCCTAAGAGTCCATTTCGTACACAACAACCTCGTACACATTTAGAATTGGTACCAAAAAATCAAGAGTTTTCTTGGTTGGCGCAGTTTCGCGCCGACCGAGAATACTCGGTTGGCACAGTTAAGTGGTTAAGCAGTTATGAATGTCCCAACAAGGAAAAGATAATTTAAACAGGGAGATTAAAGAAATATAGTACAGACTACAGAAACGTAATTGGAACAGAAAGCTATACGAGAAATAAAAAATCCAAAATATTTTTTCACATATGCAAAACCAAAATCATCCATCAGTATTAACACTATCGGTGGCCCGGTGAGCGACCCGCAGCGCACTTCAAGGTAGGCCGAGCACTGCACGTGAACTCGCCACCTCCCACAAATGTTTATAAAGTAATCTTTTCAGCTTTCTGACCTCAATTTTCATGCTGTGTCATTCAATTTGGTATCAAATTGTTCGCAACAGAATAATCTAAAGGAATATTTGCATATAAGAACATACAAGTTTTACTTTATACTTTTGACGAACACTCACTAACTTTTCTCCCTCATATGTGTTTTTTTCAATGCTTTTGTCATAGATTGGCTCTGTTCTTGATCAGTATCCATCTGAAAGTCAATTTGTAGTGTTTATAAAGCCGATATCAACAAATGCCTGAGATAAAATAACAGGAATGGGGAAACTTTTCGACTCGAGGGGAGGCTGTGTCTGTCACAAGCGAGGTCATGAGAACAGTGAGCCTTCAGCGTGGGTGGGCGCCCACACGGCAGGGGTCAGGATGTCATGTGGGATATACAGAGAATGGGAAGAAGTTTATGTGGATTTTAAAACACGTCCAATGGTATTCGGACAATAAATGGAATTTTTACAAATTTAAAGTTATTGACGCCTTTTGCGTCATAAAACCAACATAAGCAGAGTGCGGAATGACGAAACATGCATGATCAGGTAACGAAAGTGTTAACAGGGTAATTAGCCTACCAGGTATGAACAGCTAGGAGGTGGGACATTAAGAGCTTGATCTGACTACCTTATAGTCACTGATAGGTAACCACTAATAGTTAAACACAGACTGTACGCCACTTTTTTCTCATTTTTATATTATAGTAAAAAATACAAGTCATAGTTTCGTGTCATCCCTTGCAAACGATAACAAAAATCAGCATGAAGATTACTTCTGTAGATGACGTTGAAAACCTTCAGGCTGATATCAATAAAATCTTTGATTGGGCAGCTGAGAATATGTTTAACAGTGATAAAATCCAGATGCTTGTACAGGTATTGTAAAATGAAGAACAAAATACAGGACACAAGACACAGTCAGATCCACTCATAGAAGGAAAATGACAAAGGATCTGGAAATATTGATATCAGATGGCCTAGCATTTAGTGAGCATAATAAATTAAATACAGCATCAGCCAGGAAAATGATAGGATATCTCATAAAAATCTTCAAATCCAAGGATTTGATTTGAATACAGTGCTTCCACTTTTCAAATCACTTGTGCTTTCTCAAAGTACTGATCAAGAGTACTGCTCTTGAGTACTGCTCAATACTCACTTCCCCCTTTTAAAGCAAGGGATACTTTTGAAATAGAGGGAATACAGATAATATATATATATATATATATATATATATGACATGTATCGACATGATAAAGCACCAAAGCTATTGGGACCACCTTAAAGCTTTCAAAATGTATTCTCTAGAAAGGAGATACAAGAGGTATCATATAATATATACAGTACTGTGCATGGAAGATACTAGAGCGTCAAGTCCCACATTTGCACAGTAAAATAACAACATACCAGAACAAGAGATACTGTACAGTAGGAAATGCAGAATAGACTGAGAAGAGTAGGTATGCCATAGGTACAATCATAGATCGCTATGAATATCAGAGGTCCATGGCTGTTCAAGAGAAAATTGGACACTTTCCTTCAAGAAATACCAGACAACCCTGTTATACCAAGTTACCCCAAGTCAGGCCTGTCCCCAGGCTGGGCTTTGAAGATGGAAGAACTCCCAGAACCCACTTCAGGTATTAGATATTAAAGGTTATATAATTTACAGGTTGTACAATATATATAGATTTTCACAGTTGTATTGTGACCTTTTTTAAAACATGTGATTACCTCATTATAATATTATATATCCTTGCATATATCTTAAACTGCTCATTTCTTTAACTGTCTTTTCCTTTATTTCATACCAATAAAATTGAGCTAAATTATATAACCTTTGCTACCAAATGGCATTCATTGCAAATTTTGAAACATGTGTTCTGTGCTTTTTCCATCCTGTATTTCAACCATTTATTCCACCGATGTTACCTTATTATAAAACCTACTGAGCCAACAATAAATTACTATATAAACTAGTTTTGATAATGCACTAAACATGCATTCTTAGTTCTATCAATACTCCATCCACAATTTATTTATAAACAACATTATGAATTTTACCATTTGTTCCACTACTAATAATGTCTGTATTATGTCAGTTTTTGCTATGTTATTAAATTAGCCCTGTATTTAATATTATTGTGTACTTAATATTATTGTACAGTATTGAATTTTGTTTATTATTAATATATTTATAATCCTTAACTTAATTTACAAACACTTATAACATTGTACCTGATATTTAAGTACCTGAACACATTATACTGTAGCTACAATTCATTATTTCTTATGTATTAGCTTAAAGCACGTAATAAGTTTCTCGTCTTGACCAAATCT
>WNGS01163555.1:5472038-5485817 GCA_020271785.1 Procambarus virginalis
TGTGAGTATAAGCCAAACTCTCACTTCATAATTGTTTATACAAAATTATACTTCTAATTTTTAAAGTAAGGTATTTGTCTCTGGTTTAGGGAATAGTATTATAAAACCGTAGAGAACAGCATAAAATATATTAGTTCACAAACCTCAGTACTCATCTGTTCCTTCTGCTCTTTTTCCCTGTTGTACCCATCCATGCATTCTTCCTCAAAGTCATGAAGACGCTCAAGACTCTCGCCATCAAGAAATATTTTCAGACCATTGTCATACAAGAAAGGTTTTCCTTTCCATCTTCTGAAGCAGTACTTTATGATGCGATGTATATGTGAAATGATGATGAGAGGAGGAGGAAATACGGGTTTTCCTTCAAACTCCATTACAACCTGCAAGAATGACAAGCCATTTAAAAATGTACATGGTAAAACAACAAAGTAAAACCTGGTTATAGGATTATATGTAATTCTGTTCAGAATTGAATTAATATTGCAATTTGAAATTTTGCATCTTTATGCTATATTATACTGTTCCTGACAAAATTTGATCACTCACCTGAAATCTTTGAAACATCCACACTTGTCGAGAAATGGAGTTGACGGATATGAATATATTGTTAAAAACGGCAATTAAAAGATTGATGAGAAGAATATTGGCAACTAACAAATACATGGACATGACTGTTGGAGTGATCCAGCGGCCAGGATGACATGGGATTTCACCCTCGCCACCACGTCTGGATCAATGTCATCAGCAAACACCTCTCCATAGAGCATAAAATATGGCTGCAAAGAAAGAACACATAATTAATATTCCTCAATTAAATACTTGTAACCTAAATGTATATTCTCAATGGCAAGACATATTTGTTTATCATACCTGGTAAAATATATGTCTGGCAGTCTCCAATGTGGCTCCTCATTGGGGAAGAGAATACTCTGTCGACAGACACCAAATGCCATCAGCACAACCAGGAGCAGCACAACAAAATATGCCATGTTTTTAATCATCTTTCCCATCATCATCACCAGTGGACCGAGGTACTTGTTGGCAGATAAGATCTCAAGAATTCTAAATACCTGCAATGAATAATAAATTTCAGTTAACATCTTATTTTTTTGAACAGCTCATGTTCTTATTAATTAACAAAACTTAATTAATAAAAGAAATGTGTTCACTAATACATGTATTTAGTATTCTTAATAGATAATTTCTAAGGCAATGTTGTCTGGTTAACAGTGAATAAGCTTTGAGTACAAAGTCAATATAGGAAACCATTCTTGAAGGGGTACACAAATATGGAACATATATATTATTTATTTATTTAATAATTTTAACAATAATAATTCATTGTGTTAAGGGAGAGGCAGCCAGTGTGTGTGTGTGTGTAATTGCCTAAGTGTAATTACCTAAGTGTAGTTACAGGATGAGAGCTACGTTCGTGGTGTCCCATCTTCCAGCACTCTTTGTCATATAACGCTTTGAAACTACAGACAGTTTTGGCCTCCACCACCACCTCACCTAACTTGTTCCAACTGTCTACACACTGTTTACAAAAGTGAATTTTCTTATATTTCTCCGGCATCTTTGTTTAGTTTAAATCTATGATCTCTTGTTCTTGAAGTTCCGGATCTCAGGAAATCTCCCTATCAATTTTATCAATCCTATTACTATTTTGTACATAGTGATCATATCACCCCTTTTTCTTCTGTCTTCTAGTTTTTGCATATTTAATGCCTCTAACCTCTTTGTAGCTCTTCTCCTTCAGTTCTGGGAGCCACTTATTGGCATGTCTTTGCACCTTTTCCAGTTTGTTGATGTGCTTCTTAAGATATGGGCACCATACAACCGCTGCATATTCCAGCTTTGGCCTAACAAAAGTCGTGAACAATTTTTTTAGTATTTTGCCATCCATGTATTTAAAAGCAATTCTGAAGTTAGAAAGTGTAGCATAGGGTTCTTGCACAATGTTCTTAATGTGATCCTCAGGTGATAGTTTTCTATCTAAAACCACCCCTAGATCCCTTTCTTTATCAGACTTCTTTAAAGATTTCTCACATAATTTATAGGTTGTGTGGGGTCTATGTTCTCCAATTCCACATTCCATAACATGGCACTTATTCACATCAAATTCCATTTGCCAAGTGGTGCTCCATATACTTATTTTGTCCAGGTCTTCTTGAAGAGCATGACAATCATCAAAGTTTCTTATTTTCCCTATTATCTTAGCATCATCAGCAAATATATTCATATAATTCTGTATTCCAACTGGTAGAGTGTTTATGTAGACAATGAACATTACCGGAGAACTGAACCCTGTGGTACTCCACTTGTGACATTTCTCCAGTCCAATACACTTCCGCTTATTACTGCCCTCATTTTTCTATGTCAGAAAATTTTTCATCCATGTTAGAAGCTTACCTGTCACCCCTCCAATATATTCCAGTTTCCAGAACAACTTCTTATGTGGAACTCTGTTGAAAGCCTTTTTAGGTTCGAATAGATGCAGTCAACCCAACCATCTCTTTCCTGTAAAATCTCTGTGGCTCGATCATAGAAACTGAGGAAATTCGATACACAGGATCTTCCAGATCGGAAACCATACTGCCTGTCTGATATTATATCGTTTCTCCAGGTGTTCTACCCATTTAGTTTTAATTATTTTTTTCCAATATTTTGACTATTACACTTGTCAATGATACACATTTATAATTGAGGGGGGTCTTCTCTGCTGCCACTTTGTAGATTGGAACTATGTTGCCTTTTTCCACACATCTGCTATGACTCCTGTACACAGGGATGTCTGAAAAATCAGCTGAAGTGAAATGCTGAACTCAGGTGCACATTCTCTCGGAACCCATGGTGAAACTCCATCTGGGTCAACTGCTTTGTTCTTACTTGGCTCCAAAAGCATTTTTTTCACTTTGTCTCTAGACACCTCTATGTACTATATGTTGTTCTCTGGAATTCTTATTGTGTCTGGTTCCCTGAAGATCTCATTTTGTACAAACACACTTTGGAACTTTTCGTTTAATGTTTCACACATTTCAGTTTCATTTTCCGTGTATCTGTCTCCTATTTCAACCTCTGAATATTATCATTTACCTGCAGCTTGCTTTTAATGAATTTATAGAAAAGGCCTGGATCTGCTTTATATTTGTCTGCTATACCATTCTCAAAGTTCCTCTCTGCCTCTCTCCTTACTGTTGTGATGATTCCATGCTTGTGTCTTTTGATCTTTGGCCCTCTTGCAATTCTGTTGAACCAACCCTGTTTCCTAGGTCTGCATCTCTGTTTAGGTATGATTGTTTGTGTGCCTTCATCGTATATTCACAAAATTTGGCATACACCTTATTTACTTCCTTGCCTAGCAACAAGTCTGGCCAATTATACCCATGAAAATTTTTTCTAAGTTCCCCATAGCATCTTCTCTTGAAATAGAGTTAAACACCTATTTCAATGTCCCCATTCTCTACTAGATTATTTGCAAAGCGTGTTTAATGTCCATAGTGCATGATCACTCTTTCCCAAGGGAGGAAGGTACTGGATTTACCTCTTCTTCTTTCCTGGTGAATATTAGATCCAGTACTGACGGAACATCCCCTTCCCTCATTCTTGTGGCCTGCTTGACCTGTTGATACATGAATGTCTCCAAAAGGAGGTTTACATATTTGCCTGTCCAAATGTCCTCCGTTCTTGCCTCGTAGGCCTCCCAGTCTATTGCCTTAAAGTTGAAGTCTCCCAGTACCAACAATCGGGACTTATCTTTGTCTGCTCTTACCATAATCTCTCTCATGACCATTATGAGGGCCCTCTCATTTGTCGTCCAGTTCTTCCTTTGTCCATGTGTTGCTTGTTGGTGGGCTGTAGGCATTTAAAATTATCAGCTTATCATCCTGATTCCAGACCTGCAATGCCATTATGTCAATATCTCAAGGGTTTTCAATTATTAACTCTTACCTTCAGGTGTTCTTTCACCAGCACAGCACTCCTCCCCCTTTTTCCTGTCATGTCTCCAAACTGAGTAGCCCTTAGGGAATACATCAATTAAAATATTTTCAAGTTTTGTCTCGTGTACTCACCTAGTTGTAATTACCTAAGTTGTACTCACCTAGTTGTGCTTGCGGGGGTTGAGCTCTGGCTCTTTGGTCCCGCCTCTCAACCGTCAATTAACAGGTGTACAGTTTCCTGAGCCTATTGGGCTCTATCATATCTACACTTGAAACTGTGTATGGAGTCAGCCTCCACCACATCGCTTCCTAATGCATTCCATTTGTCAACCACTCTGACACTAAAAAAGTTCTTTCTAATATCTCTGTGGCTCATTTGGGCACTCAGTTTCCACCTGTGTCCCCTAGTGCGTGTGCCCCTTGTGTTAAACAGCCTGTCCTTATCAACCCTGTCGATTCCCCTGAGAATCTTGAATGTGGTGATCATGTCCCCCCTAACTCTTCTGTCTTCCAACGAAGACAGGTTTAATTCCCATAGTCTCTCCTCGTAGCTCATACCTCTCAGCTCGGGTACTAGTCTGGTGGCAAACCTTTGAACCTTTTCAGTTTAGTCTTATGCTTGACTAGATATGGACTCCATGCTGGAGCCGCATACTCCAGGATTGGTCTGACATATGTGGTATATAATGTTCTGAAAGATTCTTACACAAGTTTCTAAAGGCCGTTCTTATGTTAGCCAACCTGGCATATGCTGCTGATGTTATCCTCTTGATATGAGCTTCAGGGGACAGGTCTTTGGATGCTTTACCTGGTGAGGTGGCAAAGTGTCACCTACTTCCTGGCCCTCTTTGTGGGCTAGTTTCTGGCTCTGGTCCCCAGTAGGCCTAAGAACTCATGGCTGATGTGACTTAGTATGTGGGAGCCATCTCACCAAGAAGCTTCAGGGAGCCACAAGGGGCTTCCAACAGAAAAAAAAAAGATTTTCTAGAAATTTGAGATGGATAGCTCATTTTAGTGTTAAGGGAACATTTACTGTTTGAATACACTTTAGCACCATCAAATGATAGTGCTAATAAGCTCTATTTTGGTAAAAATCAGCATCACATGTTTTCTCTTGGTTTGATTGCTTGTAAACACACTATTCCATCCATTATCTGTAATAAGACAAAATTCTGAAAGCATGTTTCATAGTTTTGTCACCAAATTCAAGGATGTAAGGTATTCAAGTATGATAGTCATACCATTCTCAAAAATATAAAGAGGGAGGCTGGGATATTCCCCCTCACTTTTCCCAAAACTCTAAGAGAGTTCAATCCAGATGAGAAGCTTGATCCATGTTTCACAAGTTCACAAGTACAAAAAGCATAGTCATGCCAGACCTGAGAAGCATGGAGGTAAAATGAAGAAGTTCTGGAGGGCCTTTTTTTTCCTGGAGTTTCTGGAGTAAAAGAGGAAATGATGAAATGAATCGAAGGTGGAAACAAGGCTTTGTCTAAAACTAGTGTAGTCTGTGGACTCGCCTCCAAAAAAGGGTTCAAAGGAAACTAGACTGATTATTTTTAACATCGCCTCCCGTGGTGCTGCATCTTGTCACAGATGAAGACATGGAAGATACAAAAGAAAATCTTTCCATACCTTGGAGCCAAGCTGGGGTTCCACAAGTCAACATTTTGCTAGACAAAGAAGAAGCTGATACAGAAGACCAAGCTCTTCGTGTGAATATGAGAACATGATTTCACCTTATGTGAAAGAGGAGCTAATGAAGTCCCCCAACACCAATTCAGATAGCAGGTCCTCTAGGCACAAGAGTAGCACAATAATGAAAAAAAACTAGGCTTCTATTTCTATTTGCTATATGACACGGGAGAGTCAGGAAGTATATGAGGTGGTGTCAAGGGGTGACGACCAGGTGATGTGTGGTGGTGCTGCTGCTGCTTGGTGCCAGTTGGCATAGGTATCCATGCAGGCCAATTAGTATTTTACCTGGATGCTCCCTTGGCAATTGCATGTAATATCAAGGGAAGGCTCTGTTGGGCCTAAAGTTTTCTGAAAGAACTGTTTTTAATCATTCTGGACAGGATAATTTTCTCCAGTGACTCCCTAGCAAGACCCAGTTTGCTGTGCTTGTGCTTGCAGTTTAAAAAGTTACCTGTTATGTAAGTATAGTATGTCATCTTGTCTGAACAAGATTCTCTCATGAATCCATCAGGTCTTATGTTAGTGAATAGCTTAAATAACTCGGAGAGCATCTTAAAGGTTACAAGAAAGCTAACAAATTACCAATGCAAAAACATAAATTTCTCTAATACATAAACTTGTCCTTGATTAACTACTTTCTCTTCTCACTAATCACAATTTTTTGATAAGTCCATAATTAATGAAACACCACTGACCAGTATATAATATCAACGCAATATATGATACGTCCGGTTTGCATAGTTTGTTCTTGAAGTCTTAAGGTCATGCCATCATGAAGAGAACAGCAAAAGTCATGTCGCACACATTCCACAGCTTATCAGACCACACTGCTATTTTTTGCCGGAATGATATATGCACAGGAATAATATACTGTATACACATGCAAATAAATTAATCATATTCTATCAAGGAAATATATCTGTAAATATATTTTGGTAATCATAAATTTAGATAACACTATATTTAAATTAATAACTATTATGAAAATAACACTACACTTTTTATATTGAATACAGTAGATAATCTTAATTTAAAGTGTTGGATTACTAAGATGCAACTTTTATGCATGGATCTACAGCGTTTACTGCTTTCTAATGTAAAAGTGTTTACCTGAGCTATTTTTGTGTGTGCAGGTTAGTGAATGTGCTGGCTGAACTTTTGCCATGATGGACCCCCATAAAATATATTTTCATATACCAAGGAACCCTCACCCCTATATAACTGTGCCTATATAGGTGTAATTGATATACATATATTCATCATAGTATTTTTGTGACATTTGTGTTATTTTCTGTTGTATATTTATTGTGGAATCTCCATTGAAAAACCCTGGTCTAGGACCTGGCTATTGTATCTGATGCTTTTACACTTCACAACATTCTAATGCTGTTATACTGCTCTTAAAGATGTGAATCGAGGCTGCTTCTATGACTTCAGCTTCGAATGCATTCCATTTGTTTATCATCTGCTTGGTAATGAGTATTCTTGATATTTTCTCCAACTTGTTAGTATTTCCAGCTTTGACCTGAGTCCCCTGGTCTTGCCTTCCCTCATCTGAAAAAGACTATCTTATCCAATTTGTCTATTCCTTTAAGTATCTTAAATATTGTGACAGTATTATCCCCGGACCTTCTTTCTTCTAGTCAGTTTAGGTCGAGTTGTATTAATCTGTTCATATAACTATTTTTCTGATAAGTTTGTAGAAAATCTTTAGACCTTTTCCGTTATGTTCTTGAGCTTATAAAAGTAGGGATATCATGCAGCTGCAGGAATTTCTAGGACTGACCTCGTTGTGAATAATTATCTGAATAGGTCCTTGCTTCAGTTTCTAAGGTCTGTTCATGTGTTTGCCAATCTGATATATGCTGCTGATGTTGCTATATGTACATGTTCCACTGATGTTAATAGTGTTTATGTCCTTTCCAAATCCTCTTTTTCTGACTTGAAATTTGATTTATCTATTTCTTTGTCATATTTACTCTTGGAGCTGTGGATGTGTGCAACTGTGTGTGGTTGTTCACATGAAAATACATAAAGCCTTTAAACCACTGCACTGCTCTGCATTAAAATATGACAAACCCTTGGTGTGCAGAAAATAAATTCTTTCCAAATTTTTTCTCTTCTTACATTGTTAAAATACAGTCTCTGATCACAGGGAACTAAAAAAAAAAAAAGATTGTATGTGACATACTTTAGCCGTGATGGAACTGGGAAGTTGAGCAAATTATGGGCGCTGGACGATGGAGCGCTCAAGGTCACTAGGCCTCGCCACCACATGTGGCGGCAGTTGCCACGAATATAATGTTTCACAATTATTTTGATGTTTCTGATTCATTTCTTTTCTGGTTTTTTGCTATAATATTATTCAAAAGTGTGAAATTTGTGGAATTTATATAGTTCAATGTGTGGAATATCGCTATGCTGAAAATTATGGGGCTCATATATGTGACATGTATCATCCCCGGACCTTCTACGATCAACCAAACAGTATTTTTGCCGTTATTATACTATATGTACATATTGTATATACTGTACTTATCTTCATATGTGTTCACCATAATGAACTACTAAGTTGGTATAGTGAGCCTAAAACAACAAGAGTGGCCACGACACAGCAGCCAGCAGTCTGCTGGCTGGCTCCCTCCCACCTTCAACACCCCACTAACCAACATTCTGCCTCCCACCATACTGTTATTGTTTTTATTACACTATTCACACATGTTATATATAAGTATCTATGTGTTTTCTTCACCATAACTGTACAACTAAGCTGGTATGATGTCCAAACAGTATAGTGGCCACTGTATGACAAGTCACACATCAAACGACAGCCTCCCTCACTCCCTCACCTAATTGTTTCCTCCCAACAAACTCCTTTTGCTGTTATTACATTCTATACACACATGTTATATATAAGTATCTATATTTGTGTTCGCCATAGCGAACCACTAGGCTGGTATCGTGATTCCAGACATGTTGCCACACGCCAGCCAGCAGACAACACTCTCTCTCTCTCTCTCACCAACAATACTCCTCCTCCCACATCGCTAATTCTCACCACAATCCTGTTATTATCAGAATCCAGGTCACTAAATCATATAAATGAATAATTTTCCACATGTCTATTTTATAATGGAACATGAGACGTCGTTTGAAGAATTTTAGTTGAACGAAATAATGGCAGTGTGCTGTGGCTAGCACTGTGAACATCTTGAACAGCATTTATTCACTTATATCTGAACATTTGATACAATCTTTATCACAGTCAGGCTCTGTAATACTATCATGGCTAAATAATACCAGATTCTACTCGAGACACATTTTAAATATATAAAAAAAGTTTTAAAAACTGTTGGCATTCTTTCTAAGATCAGATATTATGTACCCCGACCTACCCTGGTGACACTCTATTACTCCCTCATCTATCCATATCTCAACTATGGTATTTGTGCTTGAGGTTCTACTACCCAAAATCATTTACGTCCTCTAATTACTCAACACAAAGCTGCTATTAGGACAATATCCAACTCTGGCCCCAGGCATCACTCGGGACCCCTACTCAAATCTCTGAATATGTTAGATATTAAGTCACTGCACAATCTCTCATGTGTATTATACATATATAAAATGCTGAACTGTAATGCCAATCCTGACCTCAAAAGCTTCATTGAAGGTTGTAACAGAACCCATGAGCACCACACCAGAAACAAATACAGTTTTGATATTCCAAGAGTATGACTTAATCAAACTAGAAATGCTCTACAAATCAAGGGACCCAGTATGTAGAATGACCTTCCCAACCATGTTAAAGACTGTACCTCTCTCAATCAGTTTAAGATAAAAACGAAGCACTACCTAATAAATTCCCTGTAACTTACCTTACCCCTCTATTGTCAACCCATGTCTGTTTTTTTAAACAACGCTATTTGTCGATCTAATTGTATTTGTGCTGCTTTTTCAGCCATGTTCCCTCCTTTTTTATCTTTATTTATATTTGTTCTCAACACATATTATTCATTATACTCAATTACTATTATGTCTTAGTCATTAATGTTTTTCCTGCCCAAAACGCTTTGCATAATAGTGGCTTTAGGCATTGTATGTACTAGCTCTATCTATAAGTCTATCAATTTTTGTAAAATCTCTTTGTATGTATGTACCTTACCTGAATAAACATTTATTATTATTTATTTATTATTATTATTTATTATTATTATACAGTGGTCCTCGGTTTACGAATGCCCCTGTTTACAAACTTTTCGGGTTATGAGCCCGATTTGTTCGGAAAATATGAATTGGGATACGAACTTTACCTCGGGATATGAGTTTGTTGATACAATATGCGTACGGCCGACCTTGCTTGTGATGGCACGGCGATCGCGCCTCAGTTTACCAGTGCCTTGCGCCCAGTTACTATCCCGCCTGAATTCTTTGCAAGGATTTACAGTTTCTTTTGGATTTTTGGCTATTTGAGCATAAAAGTTGTTGTTATATATCTCGCCATTGGTCCCAAGAAAGCCAGTGATAAGGTTCAAGGCAAGAAATCACATGTGAGAATGACCATAGAGGAAAAACAAGAGATCATTCATAAACATGAAAATGGTACACGTGTTGTTGAACTAGCTAAACAGTATAACAAATCTTCAGGGGAAGAGGAGGAGGCAGTAGAGGATGTCCCTTCCTCATTAATTAAGAAAATGTGTGTGCAGTATGGTAAGAACTGCAAAGTTTTGCTGAAAAGAATCACCCAAATAAAGCTTTAGCAGGCCATTGCATTGATCTTATTAATGACAATGTGATGTCTCACTACAGACAAGTGTTACAAAGAAGGGAAAAACAGTCTTCAAGAAAAACAATGAGAAAATCATGCAGTGAGCCAGAAGCAGGTCCTAGTGGTATGCAGGCAAAACGTGCCAGTGTGTGTACTCCAGAGAAGTCATCACTGCCTGCTGTTATAATGGAAGGGGGACTCCCCTTCCAAACAGTAACACCTTTCCTCCTCCCCCCCTCCTCACCATCTTCCATAGGAGTCATCAGCAAGGATAAGTAATAACTTGAACATATTTTTGTAGTGAAAATTTGGGTGAATTAAGTATAAAATTTATTTTGAAGTAAAGTTTTTGGGGAGTCAGGAACGGATTAATTCATTTCCCATTATTTCTTATGAGCAAATTCATTTCGGTTTACGAATTTTTGGGTTATGAACTGTCTCCAGGAAAGGATTAAATTCTTAAACCGAGGTACCCCTGAACATATTTAGGTGATGCTGTGGTCACAAGCTGAACAGCATAGCTCATACTGTGTGCACCAGCCTTGGTTGCTCACTCAGTTCTGAGGCCTTCACACCAGGGAATGTTGCCTATGATTTTTTTTTAAATGGTGTCTATTTAGGAGAGCCCTAAGAAGCTGATGTAAACCCCGTGTAGCCGCGGGAATTTTGAATGATATGCTATACCTATAAGATTCCAGAGGCGCGTTGTGCACCACCCGTCGAGAGCCTCGAGGTGCATTGCGCAGTGCAGTGTTGCTCGGGGCTAATTAGCAATTGTCACCCACAGGCGCATACCAAAAAAAATATATATATAATTTTTCTCCTAAACCTGTTAATTTGTGTTCTCTGATCGTGGGAAAAATAATAAAAAAATCGTAAGTGGCATAATTGCCCGCTATAGGGTGGGGAAGTCTGGCAAAAAACCAGCGTTGAATGTAATGAAACGCCATTTTGGGTGATCCCGGAGGCTCCCGGAGCTATCCCAGGCTGATATGCTAATTTCAGACTTTGGCATCAGTCATGTGTATGGAGTTCTTAGGCCTACCGGAGACCACGGCCAGAACCGGGCCCCTCAGAGAGGCACGGGGAGCAATGGCCTATAGAAGCCCCGTGTGGTTGGAAGCATTCTATGTCTGCCATCGACCGGGACAGGCACCAGAAAGGTAAGCGCCCCAAAACAAACCCCTATTCTGGTTAAAATGCTACCAAAATCCGAACTAGTGGATAGAACTCCCAAACAGAAAACAAGCAAACTAGTGTGACGTCACACGTCACCGCGCCGCTGTCTGCGCAGCTCCCCTCCCCGGGAGGGGGAAGGTGGAGCCCCAGACCTCCCACGCGGCTATCACCCATCAGTTCTGAGGCTGGATGTCAAGACACGCGAAAAACCGCCGACCGGAGGGAGGGAGGGTTGCCGGGGAGCCTCCGGGACTCACCAGAAAATGGCGTTTCATTACATTCAACGCTGGTTTTCTGGGGGGAGCCCCGTCGGCTCCCGGAGCTAACTACCCACAGAGGAAGATCAAAGGGACGGAACCGGGGGGGACACCACCCAAACCCAAAACGCTAAAACCAAAGGAGCAGGAAAACACAGCGACCCGACCCCCAGAGGCAAAGCCCAAAGGAAAAGAGCCGACGAAAAACAACCGGAACCGAAGAGGCACTACCAACCGAGGAGAAGACAGAGCACGCTGACCAGAAACCAGGATGGTGCAAGCGGCGCACGAACAGGCCGGAGGGGAAACGAAGCACAAGACAGCTTACTAAGCGGTGTAGAAGCAAGACCGAAAGCAAGCCAAAGCGACTCCGCCAGCGCCGCACAAAAAAGAGAGGCGACAGTATGTGGCACGACGACGGCCCCCAACCCCCACCAAAAAACCAGGCCGACGCTAACAAGAGGAACCACCTAAGAAGGTACAGGAAAAGGAAGGACCGCCAAAACACCCATACTGCCGCCAAGAGAAACACGCAGGTGGGACAACGACCCACCCGCGGAGGCGAGACCACGAGGCAGACGGAAGCAGCCCCGACAAGGCCCCTCCGAGCCCAGGAAAAGGCGGAGCCGCAAGAAGATCTCGGGCGCGACCACCGAACTCAGGTGGTACAAGGAGATGGAACGTCTGCCGAACAGACAAATCCCAAAGCAAGCAAACCCCCAGGAGAACAAATGACGGGTCCGACGCGAGACATCGCAAGACCCCAAAAACCAAGTGGCAGGGCAAGCAAGGAAACCAAAGAAGGCGGAAGGGTTGCCGCCAGAACCCTACCCGAACCAAGAGGTACGAGCAACAGCAACAGACCGAGACAAAGAAGCACACCACAGGACACAGGCCGAAAAAAGCCCAAGAAGCCAAGGAACACACGCAGAACACCCCTGTGGCAGAGGAGGAAAACAAGGGAACACACAAACAAGGAAGTGGTGGAAACCGACCACGTCCCCAACATAGCAGCAAGTGCAGGCAAAACTGACCAAAGGAGATGCCAGGAAAACGACTGGGGTGAGGCAGGACGAAAGAGCAGAAGCATAAAAACCCCAGGAGTAAGGACACGCCACTGCGAAACATGGTACTAATGCACACGCGCAGTAGTAGCAACATACAACCTGGTGGATAAAGACAGGCTGTTTAACACAAGGGGCACACGCCCTAGGGGACGCAGGTGGAAACCGAATGCCCAAATGAGCCACAGAGACAGTAGAAAGAACTTTAGTGTCAGAGGGTTGACAAATGGAATGCATTAGGAAGCGATGTGGTGGAGGCTGACTCCAAACACAGTTGCAAGTGTAGATACGATAAGAGCCAATAGGCTCAGGAAACCGTACACCTGTTATAAGATTGACGTTTGAAAGGGGGACCAAAGAGCCAGAGCTCAACCCCGCAAGCACAACTAGGGGAGTATACACACCGCAACATGCCACAGGTAAAGAGCAACTCGCTCGGCAAAGGCAGAGAACGGAGCAGATACCCCAGACAGGGCCCACTGAGACACGACAGAACCAGGAGGCCCAGGAACCCGCCTACCAGGCGACCGACGGCGGAGAAACCCGCTCAAAACGGCTGGATGGGGAACGGGAGCTCATGTACCCCAAGCCGGCCCGAGGCCAGGCTAGACCGGCCAAAGGGAGGCCCACCAGGAAGACGCATGGGGCGCCTGCAGGCCCACAGACTCCCCACAACCAGGATGGGCCATAACTAAGTCGAAGGCAAGCTAGTGTGCCCCGAAAGTCCACAGACCGTACCATAGGGGATAACTTGCAATCCCCTCACAGAGTTCAGTGGCATACCGATATAGGTAAGTAACAATTGTAATTACGAAACCATAAGATGCTCATTGTAACCTACTAGTAGGTCAGGTAAGGTCGGTGTTTTC
>WNGS01163555.1:5485917-5514361 GCA_020271785.1 Procambarus virginalis
CAACCAAAAGCTAAAACCAAAGGAGCAGGAAAACAGCGACCCGACCCCCAGAGGCAAATGCCCAAAAAGGAAAAAGCCGACGAAAAACAACCGGAACCGAAGAGGCACTACCAACCGAGGAGAAGACAGAGCACGCTGACCAGAAACCAGGATGGTGCAAGCGGCGCACGAACAGGCCGGAGGGGAAACGAAGCACAAGACAGCTTACTAAGCGGTGTAGAAGCAAGACCGAAAGCAAGCCAAAGCGACTCCGCCAGCGCCGCACAAAAGAGAGAGGCGACAGTATGTGGCACGACGACGGCCCCAACCCCCACCAAAAAACCAGGCCGACGCTAACAAGAGGAACCACCTAAGAAGGTACAGGAAAAGGAAGGACCGCCAAAACACCCATACTGCCGCCAAGAGAAACACGCAGGTGGGACACCGACCACCAGCCGGAGGCGAGACCACGAGGCAGACGGAAGCAGCCCCGACAAGGCCCCTCCGAGCCCAGGAAAAGGCGGAGCCGCAAGAAGATCTCGGGCGCGACCACCGAACTCAGGTGGTACAAGGAGATGGAACGTCTGCCGAACAGACAAATCCCAAAGCAAGCAAACCCGCAGGAGAACAAATGACGGGTCCGACGCGAGACATCGCAAGACCCCAAAAACCAAGTGGCAGGGCAAGCAAGGAAACCAAAGAAGGCGGAAGGGTTGCCGCCAGAACCCTACCCGAACCAAGAGGTACGAGCAACAGCAACAGACCGAGACAAAGAAGCACACCACAGGACACAGGCCGAAAAAGCCCAAGAAGCCAAGGAACACGCAGAACACCCCCGTGGCAGAGGAGAAAACAAGGGAACACAAACAAATGAAGTGGTGGAAACCGACCACGTCCCCCAACATAGCAGCAAGTGCAGGCAAAACTGACCAAAGGAGAGCCAGGAAAACGACTGGGGTGAGGCAGGACGAAAGAGCAGAAGCATAAAAAACCCCAGGAGTAAGGACACGCCACTGCGAAACACGGTACTAATGCACACGCGCAGTAGTAGCAACATACAACCTGGTGGATAAAGACAGGCTGTTTAACACAAGGGGCACACGCCCTAGGGGACGCAGGTGGAAACCGAATGCCCAAATGAGCCACAGAGACAGTAGAAAGAACTTTAGTGTCAGAGGGTTGACAAATGGAATGCATTAGGAAGCGATGTGGTGGAGGCTGACTCCAAACACAGTTTCAAGTGTAGATACGATAAGAGCCCAATAGGCTCAGGAAACCGTACACCTGTTATAAGATTGACGTTGAGAGGCGGGACCAAAGAGCCAGAGCTCAACCCCGCAAGCACAACTAGGGGAGTATACACCACCGCAACATGCCACAGGTAAAGAGCAACTCGCTCCGGCAAAGGCAGAGAACGGAGCAGATAGACCCCAGACAGGGCCCACTGAGACACGACAGAACCCAGCAGGCCCAGGAACCCGCCTACCAGGCGACCGACGGCGGAGAAACCCCGCTCAAAACCGGCTGGATGGGGAACCGGGAGCTCATGTACACCCCAAGCCCGGCCCGAGGCCAGGCTAGACCGGCCAAAGGGAGGCCCACCAGGAAGACGCATGGGGCGGCCTGCAGGCCCACAGACTCCCACAACCAGGATGGGCCATAACTAAGTCGAAGGCAAGCTAGTGTGCCCCGAAAGTCCACAGACCGTACCATAGGGCATAACTTGCAATCCCCTCACAGAGTTCAGTGGCATACCGATAATAGGTTAAGTAACAATTGTAATTACGAAACCATAAGATGCTTATTGTAACCTACTAAGTAGGTCAGGTAAGGTCGGTGTTTTCCACGAAGTCTTTTAAGGGAAACCATTATGTTTAGTATGGCACCTATGCACGGAACGAAGAAGTCAATATTGACGTAATAAAGATGCGGTGACGGGTTGGTGCAAGAGAGAACCGGATCAGCACCTCCAAGGATACCCGATCAACCAGGCTGTGACTCATACGTCGGGCAGCAAGCAGCCATGTCCAACAGCCAGCATGACCAGTCCAGGAGGCCTGGTCGATGACCGGGCCGCGGGGACGCTAAGCCCCGGAAGCACCTCAAGTTAACCTCAAGATAAGGTACCAGCGAGAAGGCGTATGCTCGCAAGGAGGTCGTGTAACAACTGCAGACCTCTGATGGATATACAGTGTTCCCCGAGTGTGCCTATGGCACCACTGCACTCCACTGGTACTATCCCGCAAGTTCTACCAGATAGGCGGGACCCAAAAGCCAGAGCGCATAAACCTTGCAAGCACAGCCAGAAGCCCTACCAGGCGAGTACAGTACCAACACCACAAAACAAAGGTGGGACCCCTGAATGACCCTAGCATGGGATGGACATGCACAAGAGTGGGACAGGAAGGGGTGAAAAAAGGGGACCGACACTGGTGTGCGAACGGTCTCAGTCGTACAAAAAGAGACCTAAAGAAAGACGGCATATAACACCACATCCAGCGCCCTGCCAAAAAAGACGCCAGTGGAACCCAGGACACCCCCGGAGCGAAAGGGGCACATACCGCGGGGCAAGGGAGAAGAGAGAAAGGCGAAGCACTGGAGCAAAAAGACGACGAACACCGGCACTACACACCGCCCAGACCAAACAAACTCCGCGGCGCACGCGCATGACATGCGGCCGAAAACGCGCAACCTACCCTGCGGGAAGGCGGCAACCAAGACTACTGCACAAGAAAAGTAGCCAAAAGAGTGAGCAGGAACAAGAAAACCGGCCAAAGAAGCGAAGACAGAGCCCAAAAAAGGCACGCAACCGGGCCACAAGTAGCCCAACAGGCCAGAAAGAGCCCAAACGGGCCAAAAGTAGCCCAACAGGGCTACAAGGAGCACAACAGGACCACAAGGAGCCCAACAGGGCTACAAGTAGCCCAAACTCGCCAACAAGGACGAGGAGCCGACAGACGTTCCAATAACGCGGGAAGGAGGAAAAACCTTCCCGAACCCTCGAGAACACGGAAGCCAAAACCAGTCCCGAAGGCACACAAAGGCGCATGCGCACCCGAGACCAGTAGTCATGTAGAACCCCAAAACGGGGAAACATGACGAAAACACCGTCCCCCCCAAAAAAGGGGTGGGGGGAAACATCCACCCACAGGACGGAACCAACCGACTCAAAGGCCAAGGAACCGAGCCCGGGGAGGGGCCGACGCCCAACAGCACGTACGGCGAGTGGAGAGGAAAACCCACTCCGCGTAACCACAAGCCCCGCCGAGAGGGGGATAAAAACCCCACGGGGTCCTATGGGGCCAAGGCCCCCAAGTCAGCCCCTCCGCAGCCCCGGGAACCCACACAACAGGCCCCGGGGCCGAGCCGTCCCCTAAAGCCCCGGCCGTACCAGAAAACCGGGACAGCCGTGAAAACACTAAGGAAGGGAGCCCACTGGCAGACTCTTACAACACGGCTGGAGGAACAGGCTCGAATGCCCCCGTCACTACCCCGGAAGGGGATTTCCCCGAGACTGCCCGAGTCTCAACACCACCAAACCCCGCCCTGAACCTACAGACGGTAAGGAACCGGATGCAGGCAGGAAGGGGAATCCAGGGGAAAACAAGAACCAAAACGGGGCAGCCCCGGGGCTCCCGGGGAGTTACCACGAGAGCGTTGCCACCACCAAGGCTCAAGTGCAACGCCTCTGCTGCCCGCACCAGCTGAGCACAACTGGGTAACCGAGCCATAACGAGCAACAAACTCGCAGGGCTCCGGGTCGAAGGTGTCACCGACCCCACAGGCAGCAGACGGAGGCAAAACAGAGAGTCACCCAGAGACAAGGGGTGAGCAACCCTCAAACTCGCTGGAAGCGAGGGGGGGGCTCTGGGGTCACATCCATCGGACCCACGCGCCCCCAGGGGTTTCCCAGGGTCCCGAGCGTTTACTATAAGAGGACTCGCGCTCAGGTAATCCCAGGCAGGGTACTGCTAACCGGCACCCAAAACTACCAAACAACTTTCTAAGAGCTGAACCCCCGGGACGTGTACACTCACGGGGACCTAGCAGGGGGTACCACCAGAAAACTCAGAACACAAGGGACACCAGGGGCAAGAACGAAGGCAGACCCCCCACCAGGTAGATAAACAAAAAGAAAAAGAAAACCCCGCAAGAGGACAGCGTACCCAAGCGGAACAGAGCCGGCCGCTATGATTGGGAAAAGACAAGCTGCACAGTACCCTGCGCCCCACCAGTGCAAAAACTGCCCCTTACTCTAAGGCGAACAAGGGAGACAGAACACCCGAGCACACAAAGAGCGGCCGAAAACCAAGCAGTAAACGGCCTAGCAGGGGCAGACCCCAAGGAACTTGTGGAAGGTGGCCCCAAGTCCCAAGGGCAGTACTTACAGGGCACCTAGGGAAGGGAACCCTAGGCGCATGCAGCCCGAGTACTGGAGAATCACTCCCGGCTCGCGCACCACCTAGAAAACAGACACCACACTCTAGGTGCAGTGCTGAAACAACCACTGGAGCCGGAGCACATAACCGGTGCCTATAGCATCAGCCGAAGAACTGATGGGTGGATAGCCGGCGTGGGAGGTCTGGGGCTCCACCTTCCCCTCCCGGGGAGGGGGGAGCTGCGCAGACAGCGGCGCGGTGACGTGTGACGTCACACTAGTTTGCTTGTTTTCTGTTTGGGAGTTCTATCCACTAGTTCGGATTTTGGTAGCAATTTTAACCAGAATAGGGGTTTGTTTTGGGGCGCTTACCTTTCTGGGTGCCTGTCCCGGTCGATGGCAGACATAGAATGCTTCCAACCACACGGGGGCTTCTATAGGCCATTGCTCCCCGTGCCTCTCTGAGGGGGCCCGGTTCTGGCCGTGGTCTCCGGTAGGCCTAAGAACTCCATACACATGACTGATGCCAAAGTCTGAAATTAGCATATCAGCCTGGGATAGCTCCGGGGAGCCGACGGGGCTCCCCCCAGAAAAAAACATGTGCTGAATCAGCTGCATCCCAGCCGTGTTGCTGCCAGCGTCAGGCCGGAGTTGCCACAGAGGATATTACCTAATTATTTCAATGTCTCTGATTGATTTTTCATAGTTTTTTTGCTGTAATATTATTCAATAGTGTGTAGTGTGATATTTATATAATAAAATGAATGAATCATCGTTGTACTCAAAATATGGTGTGCATATTGTTGATTCAATTATGTTCATCAAACAGTGAACAATACTTGTTTGTTATACACTATACACAGGTTTATATAAGTATCTGCATGTTTTGTTCACCATAACGAACCACTAAGTTGAATTGAGTCAAAAAGTAACGAGGAGTGACCGCCACACACAGCCAGCCACTCGCTCCCTCAACACCTCACTCGCTACATTCTCCTCCCACCATACTGTTTTGCTTTATTCACTATATACAGACGTTATATATAAGTATTACATTCGTGTTCACCGTAACGAACACTAAGTTGGCATGCTGAGTGGCAGTGGCATGGCAGCCTGCACTGGCTGCTACTTCCTCCCTCTCTCAAGTCACCTGACTCACCAACATTCTCCTCCCACAATACTGTTTTGCTTTTATTCACTATACAGACGCTATGTATAAGTATCTACATCGTGTTCACCATAACGAACCACTAAGCTGGTATGCTGAGTGGCAGTGGCAATGGCAGCCAGTGGCGGGCTCCCTCCCTCACCTGACTGCCATCATTCTCCTCCCACCATAGTTTTGCTTTATATACAGATGTTATATATAAGTATTTACATGTTTTGTTCACCATAACTGTACATCTAAGCTTGTATGGTGAGTAAAGGCACAAAGACGTAGCTACTCACACAGTCAGCTGGTGGCGGCCACCCTCAAGGCCAGACGCACTAATATTTCTCCTCCAACAATACTGTTTGTGGTGTTACTATGCTATATACACACATTATATATAAGTATCTACCTGTTTTATTCACCATACTTGTACAAGTAAACTGGTATGGTGCCCAAAGACCATAGTGGTCACCAGTAAACAACATGATAAGTCGTGCAGACGACGCCACCTCCTTCACCAAAATGGCGGCTCCCAACCTACTCCTATTGCTGTTTATACCCTCTATACACACGTTATATATAAGTATCTACATTTGTGTTCACCATAGCGAACCGCTAAGCTGGTATGGTGAGTGCAGTCAATAAAACGTGGCCACATACAGTCGGAAGACAAAGCCACCACCCTCCCTCCCACAGCATTACTCCTCCCTCCATGGAGCACAGCGTTAAATATCACCACAATCCTGCTAGTATCAGAACCCTGGTCAGTTTTATCACAGTCAGGGGTCTTCTGTAATATCATCATCGCTACATAATAGCATGAACAAGTATATTATGGTATTTTTTAGGTGATGCTGTGGTCACAAGCTGAACAGCAGTGCTGTGAGCTCATGCTGTGTGCATCAGGCTTGGTAGCTTACTCAATACTGAGGCTCCTAACACCCGGGAATTTGGCCCATGATTTTTTTTTTAAATGGCGTCTGTTTACAAGAGCCCTGATGAAGGTGTGGTTAACCCCGTGTATCCGCGGGCTGTTTAAATCTTGCGTAGTATTCCAAAGCATCATATGATGCGATGCGCGATTGACTGCAAGTCGGTCAAAGCATCATATGATGCGATGCGCAATTTAAGGGTTAATGTTTCACACATATCTTTTTCAATTTCTGTGAATTTCTTTCCATTTTTCAACCTCTGAATTTTATCCTTTACCTGCAATTTGTTTTTAATGAATTTATAGAATAGTCCTGTTTGTTTTATATTTGTCAGTTATCCCTGTCTTAAAATTTCTTTCTGCCTCTTTTTCACTGATGTGTAGTGTTCCTTGCTTCCTTGTATTGTTGGTATGTTTGAAGATTTGACCTCTTCCTATATAGATTCCATTTTTGTGTCTTTTGGTCTCTGGCCCTCTCACAACTTCTGTTGAACCAATCCTGTTTTCCTGTTCTGCATCTATGTTTTGGTATAAATCTTTTGGGGTCTTTATCATGTACTATTTCACAAAACATTTACTTCCTTGCCTAACAGCAAGTTTTCCCAATTAAATTTATTAAAGCACTTTCTAAGTTCCCCATAGTGTCCTCCTGAAGTTGGATTTTTTGACTCCTTCATCTTCCTCATTCTCTTTTAGATTATAACACATTGCATACTTTATTTCCAAAAGGATATACAGTACTGTACGGGATTTAATTTTCAGAAAGATCTCTTGATGGTTATATCTAAATTGAGTATTATCCAGTGACTCCTTTGGCATTACATTCCCTGCAAGAATGTTTGAAAATTCTCTGTAGTACTGTGCTGCATGATGTACTGGACTGACTACAAAGAAATATCCATGTTCAAGGACACAGTGGAAGCTTACATGAGAAAGAGAGAAAGATATTGATAAATATATTCTGTATAGAGAGATTGATTTTATGAGTATTATAGGTGTGATAAAATTTGCATGGACACAATTTCTACACATACCTGAGTTCAATAGGTTCTGTTGAAAGTATTTCACGTATTTTTTCAAGGATGAGGGTCGAAATGTAGGCAATAACATACCATTCCATCCAGTCTGGTTTCATAGGAAGTTTAACTAAGACGACGTATGTGTAGAGGCAAAGAAAGAACACATATGCCATCTGTTTAAAAATAAATAAAATATTATTCCTATTAAAATTTGGATATTGAAGGTGTTGTATATTTTCATAAATGTTCAATTAATAGAAAATATAAAATTGCAGGTTACATATTCCAATATGAAAAAACAAATTTAATCTTACTGAATGAGCCCAAAACTTTGAAATGGGAGCATTGTAGAACTCATAAAACTTTGTTCTTGCTGGCAGCTGTTTTGAGTGGAGGTCATTGAAAATGTTTGAGTCCAGATGAGATACATGGCTCATAGACACCCCATTTTGTCTGACTGGGGTCCCATGTCCATCCACTGCATCAGAATTCTCATGTTGGGGAGGTGGAGCCAACAGGGTACTTGAATGCGGTGCATTTGTGTTGCTATTGCATAGTGGTGCCTGTTCAAAAGAGAACAAGCAAGTTCTACTAAGCAAGTTTTTTAGAGAGCAATTGTGTTTAATAAGTACTGAGTTAGGGTACTCGCTGAATCGTATTAGTAGTGTTAATATAATTTTAAATGATGATCCCTGAAACACACACACACACACACACACTTATTTCATATTCATCTTTACAGCCCAAGCTATCAAAGCTTGAAATGCTGATATGTGCAATACTATCATAAAAGCTTTAACAGAAAACAACTTTCAGGAGTAAACACTATTCCTGCAGACGTTTACTCAAATGGATGAAGTTAAAATAGATTTTACGTTTTGCATATAGTATACATATACTGGATATGCTTACATGTCACCCTGTGGAATATCACAGATAATTCAAGAATTTGATTATTAAGTTTCTTGGAATATTTTCCATCAAAATCTGAGACTATTATATCCATATAAAGTCTATATGTACACAGCATAAATATGAATATTTACTGGCATTAGGACAAATTAAAAAGCTTTGTGCTATATTAAAAATTCTTTAACAATTTGAGTTAATGATTTGGCAGACATTATTTAGACCCCTCCAGTAAGTCCTACCTCAGTTTGGAGGGTTGGGGTGACGGGGTGAGAGTGAAGCGACACAGAGTTGACCAGCTGTGCCTAGAAGAAGAGGACCAGACACGGGGGGAAAAAAAAGGATCTTAACAAAATCTATCCTTGACTGAAAGCTGAAAAATTTACACCTAGAAAGTGTTCTATGAAAAATGCATAACAAAAATGAATGGAAAAAAATTATTAGTTTCAAAGCAGAGACCATCAAACACAGCTTAACGATCACACACAAATTGTGCGGGTGGGGATACATTATATGTAGTGAGCCTCTACACATCACAACACTTAAAAATATAACGAACCTCTACATACATCACAACAGTCACAAATACATTTATTGTCATTTGAAAACTCACTCTTCTACATTTTATTAGGTAGCAAGCTTTATGGTCATGGTGAACTATGCAAGACGACCACAGAAGAGGTAATATCAAAGTGGCGACCATCCCCCATTTTACAGGGTGTCCACAAGCCTGGAATCAATCTAAATGATGTTGATTGAACTGATTAGCAACATCTTTATGCACATCCATCATGACTGAGAAAACATTAACATGCTGTAGTGATCCTTCTTTCCAGACATGAAGGATGGACACAATAGAAAGTTAGCAGTCTAATGTAAATAGAGATCAAATTCAGTCATTCTTGATACCATGTAAATATAATTTTGTGTTCCTTGTGAATTCTCTCGAGATAGAAAGATTTTATTCCAGTGTTGTTTGTTGTTGTAAAAGATTCGCTACCTGGAACAATGTTCCAAGTAGCACGGGCTATGGTGAGCACGCAGATATTCCAGTGATACGTGTGTAGATAAACTAAGGTTTGGGTTTGCAAGTTGGTACTGGGAACGATTATTCCTTCAGCACTGTACGTTTAATACATAGGAAGTGGTTGAGCATGATAAAAGCCAAAGGCCAAGCACGAAGATTATTTTATATTGGGCACGTACAATTTTTTATTTTTTTTATATTTAATATATACTAGGTACACAGTGTCAGTCTTAAAAATGTATGTTATGGGGTCAATGTAATTGTTGAGTAGGCCCTTAACATTTTACTGAAAAGTCCATACTTCACTACTCCATGCATGCTCCTGGTTATTCTATAGGGATGTGCTTGATACTTCACAATGAGGTTACATGAGAATAAAATGACAGGAATTACCCTTGTAAACACTAATGGTCATCGTGACATTCCCAAACTAATTTTCATGCTACAGGTACAGGTTACTTGTTAACAATAGTATTCACTCGTCCATCATTACTTGAGCTGCCTCATCTACAGTACTTTGAATTTTTTCAAGTATTCATAGCTTTCGAAAATATTCATTCTTATGTTTTAGTATTCAATTTAATATACAGAGAGTATTGCTAGATGAATGGGTGCCATGTGTGTTCGTATCCACTTCAGACAAGTACAGTATTGAACCCCATGAAAATGGGAAGCGGGAGTGTGATTAATTTTTAAGAACAATCAACTACAATTATTATTTATTGCACTGCTACAAAAAGCTGAATTTTATTTACACTAAGAATAATTCTGAATATTGAATTTTATGAAGTTTGTACATTAACATCCCATAAAACCTCCTGCTGGCTCTTGTGGACTGGCAAGGTAACTGGTATTTTGCATTATTTTGTCCCGCCCAGGATTCGCACCCGGAATTCTCGATTGTGAGTCGAGAAAGAACCTAACTGTACTACGAGATCCTTTCGGTATGACTGGTATGACAGATGTTGCTCTATATATGAATATTTTTGTTGCTTACTGTATATACAATAGTATTAACATGTGATATTTACTCAAGCCTGACTTTTATGAGAGTCCCTTTTCTTCACAAGACTGATGCTATCGTCAATAAGATTTTGAGCCTTTCTAAGTACTATTTGGCAGCATAAGAACTACCAAGTAAACTTCCAAACTACCAGTTTGCCTACCTGGCCACTACCCCCAAGCACTATGCAGGTGGCAGCACTTGTGCCAAAACCTACACTTGGGGAGCCAGTCGGCCGAGCGGATAGCATGCTGGACTTGTGATCCTGTGGTCCCGGGTTTGATCCCGGGCACTGGCGAGAAACAATGGGCAGAGTTTCTTTCACCCTATGCCCCTGTTACCTAGCAGTAAAATAGGTACCTGGGTGTTAGTCAGCTGTCACGGGCTGCTTCCCGGGGGTGGAGGCCTGGTCGAGGACCGGGCCGCGGGGACACTAAAAGCCACAAAATCATCTCGAGATAACCTGGCCCCCTGCCTCAAACCTCATCACATTCTGCCTCAAACACACAAAAAAAATCTTCACTCAAGGAAATCCTGGACTCAAGATAGAAGAAAAGGGAATATTAAGTGTTTTGGTCCAAAAGTAATTATCAATAGGAGTTTTGGTCCAAAAGTAATTATCAATAGGATAATTATCACCAAGGATTGGAGGATTACTTAGCACATAGTCTTTGGTCAGAACAAAGGACTATGTATTGGTTCTATACATTTTTCCTGAATTTCAGAATAGAGGGCCCAATTTTTTTTTTTGCTCAGCAAAAAAAAAAAGGGGCTTTTCATGTACACTCAATATTATTTCTGAGCAATTGCACTTGGAGGCTCACTTTGGCAAGCATAAGAGGAAAAAGAAAAAACTAGGGCAAACAAAAAATATAGGAGACACTCCTGTACTACAGAGTGGGTTCATCGAAGCTCAGTAGAGACTCGCAAACGGCTGACACAAAGACGCCCAAAATTTTGCCAAGAGAGTAGCATCCTACACCGAGAGTCATCAAAGTGTGACACAGTTGGAATAGGCAGTGAAATGTGTGGGTGTGGCCAACTAGGAGCTCTGAGTACACCACAGAACAGGACAAAAGTGAGAATAATGACTTGAGTGTAGTGAATTTTTGAAGATCATGTGATCGATGAAAAGCATGCAGATGGGTTACCTGCACCACTTTGAATAACAGCTGAGAAAGAGAGATGTCTTGGTGCTGACCACCATATGTGAGTGTTAACCCTAACATCAGCTATGGATCTGCCCAAATCCACATCTGTAATTGCCTGTGCTAGGTGAGTACAGCTGTGGATTTGCACACACAAATCTGACTATGTGCAGAAAAAATAAATAAATTATTTGGATGCAAATTGTATTGAAAGGTGGAAATAAATTGAATATCTAAATTGCAACTAGTTTAGTGCCCACTATAAGCTGAGTGTATAGCAGCCCAGCTGGATCTGTCAACACCAGGCCTTGGGTCAGCTACACATTTCTAACTTCAGAATTGTTCATGACTTGTTAGACCAACCTGATTTCCTGGGTTGTTAGCCTTATAAATTTCCCCAACATTGAGTTTACACTTGCTTTTGTTCAGGTTTAGCAATACATGTACATGATTCAGCATGACTTTTAATATGGTCTTAAACATTGTTGGGGTGTTCTTTTATGCAACTTATCCCAGGATTGCGCCTATTGCACACCTATTTTAGTGCTTTCCTAGGGTGTTTGCAATTTAGTTTTTCTCAGGAATGACTATCTGCTTCTTTTTTCATGATTTATAGTTCTGTGCCTGTATGTGTTCAGTTGTTTTACTCTCATTCAGACTTTGTTTCAGGTCAGAGTTCCAGAGTTTTGTTGTGTGTTTTCTCCTAGTTTATTTAGCTCCTTTGTGACTTGCCCACCAGGGGTGTTCATTTTTACCTCTTGCTCCAAGATTTAACTTGCATCAGGTTTGGCTTTATTTCGGTGATGGAAGGACAGAGGAGCCTCAATTAACAAATTTATTCTGTTCCCGCACTGTGCTCGTCATGTGAAATGCTCGTCTTGTGAAATGAACTTTCCCATTTAAAATAATGGAAATAAAATTAATCCATTCCACCCCCAAAAAACATCAATATGAAATTTTATAATGTAAGTATAATACATGTAATTATTATAAATGTTTTGTTTTACTATTTTCAGTTGTACTTTACCTTATGAAGTCATTGCTGGCTTGAGGGAGACAATGGGGAGGTGGGGAGGGGTTACAGTGTGGAAGAAGAATCCACCTCTGAGTCAGGCAATTTTCGTCTTGTAATCTACAGTAATTGTGTGTTTCTTCCTCTTGACAATGCTATCTTTAGCAAGCAGCTTCTTTGGTGACATTGTGGGTTACAAATTGTAGTCACAAAACCACAAAAAACCCAAAGAAAAGCACAAATAAATGCTTGTCCTATGAGATAAAACAACAACAACACTGTTGTCGGAGGCATCCGAGAATTTGCGAGAACCAGCGGGAACGCTAGGAAGCACCACGTGGTTTTCTCATTTAATCGAGCGGAAGCTCATCACTCGAGACAAATTTTCTGGGAGTGGCTCACTCATTGTCTGAAATGCTCGTAGATGGGGTTGCTCATCACACGAGGTTCCTCTGTACTTGTTTCAAAAGTTTTTTTGAATCCTTCTCTCTTGAGAAAGTTTGTGTTGCTTGAATTTAGTATTTGCTGGCTTCAATTCAATCACAGCACTGTGACAGTTACTTGGATCTTGCTCTCTTCCTTGGGCAGTTGTCTGCAACAGAAGACCAGTGTTCTATTTCAGGTTTCTTTGACCTTCCTGTTACTCTGACAACTGCTCTCCTGAAATGTTTAACTTAGAATTTTGCCCTGGGGTTATGCTGCTGCTTTTTTTAGATTGGGTTCCAATGCTGTGCATACTTGCTTTGGTGGTCTTTATTCTACATTACTTAACCTGCTCTCTTAAAGTGATCACCTTGCTTGGATCTGGAATCGAGTCTCCTTTAATTCAGCTATGGCACTTTGCTTTAATGGTACACCCAGTCTGTGCTTTTTCCTGTTGTTGTTTCCCTGCTGAGTATAGGTGGTGGCCTAGTTTAAGTCTTGGCTTTTTATTTCTGTATATGGTCTCTGCAGCAGAGCTGAGATCTTGGGTACTACTTTCTAAAGCCCACCAACTGTATAAAAAAAAAAAAGAGTTCTGTACTTGATTTCATTTACTTGATGAGGTTCCTGGGAATACAATCCCATGTAGAATCATGGTTGAATATAATGACAGCCCTTAATAAAAATTGGTTAGGTTAAAAATACTGTCTGTTCTCTATAAAGTTTGCTTGGATTAAATATAATGGCAGCATTCAAGAAATCAGTTGGGTTAAATATAAAATCTGTTATTAAGAATTAGGATCTTAAGTTTAACATGCATTATTTAACAGCAAAATAAAAGGTTTTAAGTGGAAAATTTTAAGAAGTTTGAAAAAATGGTACATTCACATTACGTATAAAAATTTTCGTAATCAGTGACATAAAAGTTGCCTAGTTAAAGATAAACATTAAAAAGCTGAACATGAGGTTTTGCATAAATAACAACATGAAATGCAGTTTAAGTAGCAAGAAAGATACAAAATAAACTTGCAAAAAGGAATGAATAGATGATGCAAAAGCCCTTCTTTGTTCACCTGATGACTCTGAGCACTCTTCTCTGCAACCTTCCTTACCTCTGGATCATGATCGTGTCTCATATCAAGATTGTCTTCCTCTGATTCTGTGTCACTTTCTGAGCCAGAGGATCTCTCTGGGTCATCGTATTGGTGCTCTTCACGAGTCTGTGGCATTGTCTTGAGTTCCTCTCGACTTCGGAATCCCAAAAGAGGGACTAGTAGTGGGAAGAGAAGACTAAGCATGACCTGAAACAAAAAATACAAACCAAATTATTAATAAAAAATATGAAGAGGTGAAAATACAGCATGGGAAGATGGTGCTTATCCTCGATATAGTGGAACACTAACTTTGTCAGCCATGTTAGTTACTGTAACAGGAAAGTAATTTATCAATAAATAATTAATTTTCATTTTTTTCTGGGGCCTATTGATGAGTTCCTCACACACCTTGTCACATTCCAAAAGTATGTTCAAGTGTCTTCTTAATTAACTTTATACATATTACTGCACACTGCTGTTCTCCTGTGTGTAGCTATGCAACAGCTTTGCCCTAGCCTTTGCTTGAAATGTGGCCTCATTTTAATATTTCTGCTATGGTTGTTTCCTGACTCAGGTATACTCAGTTTGGCTGTGTGAAGTGCCTCCTTGTTGACCTCCATGCCCAGATCTCTGTAGTTTTAACACACCTGCCCATCTTGTCCATGCATTGCCTATTAAAACAAGGGTTAACTTTTAATTTTCTTATGATTCTATTATGTTCTGCACGTGTTCCTGCATTTATATCTACTTAGTGAACACCTAAGTGGATATAAATGTCCGTCTTGTCATAATCTAGTTCTCTCAGCATTTCCTTTGTAGAATTCTTCTATTTTTAGACTACTAGCAATGTCGCTTAGAGCAGATTGCTGGCAGAAGTTATCCTACAACAGTATACTGTCAAGAGCAGCAGCACACTCACTAAGGTAAACTTGTTAAGGTAAGGGGCCTCACAGAGGATGGCCTTCCTCAAACAGGTGTTCCTAAGTTAATGATCTACTGGGTCATGTGTTCTTCCACACAGTTCTTAAGCAGGGAAAACAATGGAGGGTTCTCATTAACTATTTATGTTTATATATGATTAGCCCTAGCATCATGCAGAGGGACTCTCAATATTTCTTATATGAGAGGGGCAGATGATGAGTCACAATAATGTGGCTGAAGATATGATGACCAAACCAAACCGGAGCGGGTCGGCTGAGCGGACAGCACGCTGGCCTTGTGATCCGGTGGTCCTGGGTTCGATCCCAGTGCCGGCGAGAAACAATGGGCAGAGTTTCTTTCACCCTATGCCCCTGTTACCTAGCAGTAAATAGGTACCTGGGTGTTAGTCAGCTGTCACGCTGCTTCTGGCGGGCTGTGGGTGGACGCCTGGTCGAGACCGGCCGCGGACACTAAAAAGCCCCGAAATCATCTCAAGATAACATCTCAAGATAACCACACAACAGAAGATGAAGAAACAACAAGCTTTCGGTCCATCCTGACCATTATTGTCTTGCGTTATTAAGTTGAACACACAACTTGATAACAGACCAGACACAACTGGACCTGTCCTGGTCCAGGACAGACAGAAATGTCATAGTTTCTTCATCTAATATTGTGTGTTTGGTCATCTTATATGAAAGGTCTTCACAGAAATGTATTGAATGGTTAAATGTTTATTCAGTAAACTTAACTGCCCCCAACTCCAGTCATTTTTTCAATAATTAAATTTTCAATAAATCAATTTCAAATTTTCAATAAACCTTCCAATTATGTAACAAATATAGACAATTAGAAATTTGTAACTCCAAATGTTTTGAGTTTATTGGAAAAAATGTACTAAACCCTTTTAAATTGAAGGAAGCTTCAAATAATATGTGGAAATGATGAGAATTGATTAGTAATTTGTAGCTCTAAAAGATTTTAAAGGTGTAATTTTGTTTTACAAATATAATTGCAACTGAAGTTCTCAACAATAATTTGGTTCTTCTACTTTGTAAATTTTGATGTAAGTTTCAATATATATATTGCAAGGCATTTGTACTTGAACATGTGAAAGTTCTAGGTCAATATCTTTTGGATCGAAATGGAAACAATTATTTAAAAAAAAAAGTGAAATTCACATATTTCACATAGGAAGAATAAATACATATACAGTACTGTATACATAGATAGTAATTATAAAACATTTTTTCAGTATTTAATTCAATACATTGACTATTGGTACTGTTGTATTACGGATTGACCTGAGTTATGGTACCATCATTTAGTTGTATTGTATGCAGTAATATTTAGGTTCTAAATATTTACAAAAGAAAGAAATTTCAGGAACTTTATTCATTATATATAGTTTATGTACAGTACTGACAAAGGCATTGACCCATGTACCAGGGAAGTGCCTGGCAGTGCCCTAACAGTACCGCTGAGTGTGAGGAGTGTGTAGACGGGTTTCTGGTGTTGGCTTGAAGAGGCAGCAAGACTCCTCCCTCCTCCTCCCTTATCTTATTGTGCATGCATTCTTGTGGCATGAAGTGCCATTTCCCTCTGTCTTTTTTCTGTTATTTTGTTTTGTACATCATTGTGGTAATGGCATCAACAAATAATGGGAAAAAAACAGCACAGGAACAGTGCGAGACGCAACAAAATGATGCAACACCGCGCCACAGATCCTATCTCAGAACGATGCTCGTTGACTGACGGTCCCTCCCATATAACCCACCTCTCTCAGTTCAGGCAACGTAATAGTTGCCAACGACCAAAAGAAGTTTATATGGAGAGTTTTTAGATTTTTTCTGAAAAATCTGATTGTTAGAACAGTTAGGTATGGTCACAATGACAAGACAACCATCACGGAAAGTTTTGTAGTGGTGGGGAGTAGTTATTTATTTGTCAAAAATGTATTAATTAACAGAGATTTTCACGAACATTATGCTAAAAGCTTATGAGATTTTTACAGATTTTTTTTTTGTATTTTGGATTTTTGATAAAAATATATTGAATTTTAAAGAACCTATCCCTTATATAAGCTCTCTTTTTTTTATTTTTATTTTTCTTATCCAAAATGTATTCTGATGAGGCCAAAGAACTAGTTTAGCTCCAGTTTTCCTGTTTTATTAACTTGTTCTTTGGTAATTATTTTGTTACATTATCTTCAATATATCTATATGTTCACCATCAAACAAGATACCAAGTTCTTCTCTAATGTATTTTAAGATTTTGTTGTATTGAAAATACTGCCCACTTCTTCCTCATTATTGGTTAGATGATCTAACTTTGTTTCAGTGAACCAGTTCTCTCTTTACCCATAGCTTGATACACCTAGAAGAGGCCTTAAATAATTTGACTTTCCTTTATGGCTATCTACACTTCATAATTCCTCTTCACTTTTCTTATTTCTTTTAAAACACTTCTTGCTAGTTTGAAAAGCTGTTTTTTTGTAATAGTCTTCACTGTCCTTTATTTACGTATATGATTTGTTGTTTTCAATAATAGATGTTAATCTTGGGTTTCCTTTGGGTTTGTCATTATATGGATCAACCTGGTGGTACCTGGGTCCATCTGTCTCTTCACCCTCTCCAACCCCGGACACTTTTTATCCCCACACTTCACCCAGGTAAACTCTGGAAGTAAGCATCAAAACTCTGTGGAAAACACAACCCCTGATTTTTATTTCAATCTTCATGAAAATCACATGGGAATATGCCGATATTTCTTTAAAGATTGGCACTTAGGCTGACCCCAACACTGGCTTAACCTCCCCCTCTTCCCATGTTTCAAGTTGTAAAATTAGGAGTCTGGCCTCCTACTTTGGATACACACATTCTATTTTAATGCTTTTTTCCGAGCCTCAATTAAGATATCTTTGAATGTGTTACAAAGTTCCTTTATAGTGTGATAGTGTGAGGACCACCCACTGTTGGAGGTTTATCAAGGACACAAGGGCAGCCTCATGCTCTGGGTTTGTGCCCACAGTTTGTGAAGTAGATGGGATACCACAACCACAGCTTTCTACCTGTAACTACAAATGGGTAATAACAAATGGGTGAATAATACAACTAGAAAAATGATCAGATGGATAATATGATTTTCAAAGATGAAATGTCATATCAAATTTTTTTTACCTTTATATTAGTGTTTTTTCTTGTCCTGAGTCCACCTAGCCAGAGGTCTGCTAAGAGTATCTGGCAGCATGTGTGTGATAACAGGGCTCGATGATTGACAGCAACAGCCAAGGAGAGGCAAGTTTGTTTAGACCAGTTTCTTAATTCATAAGTTAAAAGCTGATGAGCACGATCATCATCTTGTTGATAGCAGAAGTCCAGCACTTCTAGAGCTGGTGCAAGAAGTTTTAACATAAATATATTTGAGCTTCAAAATACAACTACTATCCAAAACAAAAACATTAAAATTATAATTAGAAATGATATATATGTCACCACAACAGATATGGATATTTAATCCCAAGGTTTAGTAACTGTAAACAAAGCAATATAAGGATACAGAACCATAAATATTACTATTTTAAGGGGGTCTTGCATACCCTGTCTGCATTTAAAGTAGGAATGGTCATACTAATGGGAAGATAGGAGAACTGGGATTGATTGCCTGCAATCACTGACACTATAATGATATTCTGAGCTATCACATTTGATTGCCAAGGTAAGATCCAATATGTCATATGACAAGATCGAGAAGTCATATTCGATGCCATACTTGCGCTGGTGCCACAACCAATTTTCAGGCACAATTTGTAGTCATACAGTATCAGGTGCTGCAGACCCACTGTAGAAAAACAGCAACCGGCCCAATGTGACTGACATTCATCAAAACTAAAACGTTTTCAAGGAGAGTGTGTTTGACGACTAGTTATTAGTCAAGGATCATTCTCTTGTATTTGACAGGCAAAATGAATATGGCATCCTAAATAAAATGTGCCCTTTTTGTTTGTGTTGGGTGAAGGTTGGTAATGATGGATTTGTACTTGTCTAAATGTTATTCAGGGTTATTTTAAGAGGTTTCACTACCCTATTCTTCTGTTAAGATAAGTAACAAACCTGTATATACAGGTATAAAAAAAAAAAATCTATTAGGCCTGTAGGCGGTTGCCATAGACCTTACGGATCGAATGACATCCCCAGTGTCATGAAATGGCTTCCACCCCATATAGTTCTTTTGAGCAAGGTCACAGTGAGTGAGACAGATTAGTATCCTCTTTGTAATCTTTGTCATATAGAGAGAGCTTTGGAACTCCTGATGATTTTGGAATCCACTTTTGAAACTTTTTGTTATTCCTTGTTCTAGACGTTGCAGGGTTTAAAATTCCTTATTGTCAAATTTGTTGATTCCATTCTATCTACTAGTGTTAGCATGTTCAAAGCCCCTTCCAATGAGGGATCTTGTAAAGACTTCTGAGTGCATGAATGATTTGAGCTTTCTACGGCTCACTTCGGTTGAAATATACCCTCCAGTGCTCCCTAATACCTACATGATCCTGCACTGATGTCTAAAATGTTTCCCTTACTTTTGATTGCTCAACTATACGATACGTTTTACCTTGGACAAGAGAATCTTACCTTCAGGGGTAACCAAGTAACATGCCTCGAAGTGAACTACAATAGTATATAACAAAGCAGGTTTATTCAAATATAGTATAAATATAATAAAAGCCATTCAAACAAATTAACTAACCAAGAGTTTCAAATTCTTTGGCATATCCTTTTAGCTCTTCATAGACTTCAGTCTCTAGGTCATCATCCGCAGCTTCATGTGCTAATGCCTTGAAGAGCTTAGCTGCTACTAAAGCTTTTGCAATTGCTTCCTCACCATGCTGCCACATCAACATTGCCATGCCTTGTCTCTTGGTCAACACTGCCC
Organism: Procambarus virginalis; assembly: GCA_020271785.1. NCBI lineage: Eukaryota > Metazoa > Arthropoda > Malacostraca > Decapoda > Cambaridae > Procambarus > Procambarus virginalis. The sequence goes on from WNGS01163555.1 coordinate 5,505,847, forward strand.
AAACCTAGAAATCAAATGAGATTATTAGCGAATACACAATCAAAGTCTAATTAATTTAAACATTTTACACTTTTATTTAGCAGCTAAAACAGCTTTATGAGCTGTCATAGTTATGCTTAAACAGCTTTGCTACAACTGCTTTGCCAAGTCTACAGAATTCACTCAATCTATATACAGTACATGCCTCAGCATATTAGATATAAAGTGCAATGTTTTTCCCAAAGTTAATTCTTGTATAAGATTTGGACTTCCAGTTTGGTGATCTCCAATAACAGATTCCAGTTTTTATCAGCATGCCTCCTCTATGAGATTTAAATACTGTAGGCATATATTTTTCCCAATTAATTTTTTATTATATTTGTTATAAATACTAATTAGACAAATATTTATATATCTGCAATATATTGCATAAGGTTGCAAATATGCTTTATTAAAGTTACTTAATGTTGAATGTAGTGCAATAGTTCAAATTTTAGGTTATCAAGAATTTCCTGAAGTTTCAGATATTCTAAGTAACTAATGAATAAAACTTACCAGTAGTTCACTAAAGGGGTAATCAAACTCAAACTTGGAATACATATCGCCTTGACTTAAATAAGACTTTGGAGAGCTGTTGTAATTCTTTTGAAGTAGACTCTTGCTAGCTTGAAAAATGCTACTATTGTTACGAAGAAGCCGTGGAGATTTCATCATTGTATTTTCATAGACTGTGCGAAATTTTTTACGTGTGTAATATGATCTGAAAAGCAGAAAAAATAAGTAGTAATCATACAAGGCATTACATTACTTAAGTCATATATATAGTGTTGGTGTGTGTGTAATTATCTATGTAATTACCAAGTAATTACCTAAGTGTAGTTAAAGGATGAGAGCTGCGCTCGTGGTATCCTGTCTTCCCAGTACAATACTGTACTGTCATATAATGCTTTGAAATTACTGACGGTTTTTTGCCACCACCACTTCTCACTTGGCTTTACATGCAGCTTGCTTTTAGTGAATTTATAGAAAAGCCCTGGATCTGCTTTACATTGTCTGCTATACCTGTCTCAAAGTTCCTCTCTTCTCACTGTTGTGAAATTGTTTCTTGCTTGTTTGTAATGCTGGTATGTTTGCGTGTTAGGCCTCCTCCGATATTGAACCCATTTTCTTGTCTTTTCTTCTCTGGGCCTCTCACAATTTCTGTTGAACCAATTCTGTTTTTTGGTCCTGCATCTTTGTTTTGGCATGTTTGTGCACCTTCATTGTATATTTTGCACAATTTGGCATACATCTCATATATTTCCTTGTCTAGCAACAAGTCTGTCCAATTAAACTCATTAAAGAATTTTCTAAGTTCCCCATAGTGTCCTTTCTTGACATTGAGTTTATCAACTGTTTTAATGTCCCCATTCTCTTCTAGATTATATTGCAAAGCATATTTTATTTCGAACAGGACATGATCACTCTTTCCCAAGAAAGGAAGGTACTGGATGTCAAATATCTCCTCTTCTTTCCTGTTGAATATTAGATCCAGTATTGACAGAACATCCCCTTCCCTCATTATTGTGGCCTGCTTGACATGTCGATACATGAATCGTAAATACATGAATTTGTAAACCTAAACCAGAATGAGGTTTACAAATCTGCCTGTCCAAATGTCTTCCATTTTTGCTGTGTAAGCCTCTCAGTCTATTGCTTTCAAGTTGAAGTCCCCCAGTACCAACAATCGTGACTTATCTCTATCTGCCCATACTACAGTCTCTCTCATGACCATTATGAGGCCCTCTTGTTTGTCATCCAGTTCTTTCTTTGCCCATGTATTGCTTGCTGATGAGCTTTAGATATTTATGATCAGATTATCATCCTGATTTCAGACCTGCAATGCCAATGTCAACTTCTCGAGGGTTTTCGATTATTAACACTCTTACCTTCGTGTGTTCTTTCACCAGCACAGTCACTCCTTCCCCCCCCCCCCTTCTTAGTTTTCCTGTCATGTCTCCAAACTGAGTAGCCCCTTGGGAATACCATCTCATTTAAAATATTTTCTTCAAGTTTCATCTCTGTTAGAGCGACAATACATGGGACCTTAAGCTGAATTATATCTCTTAGCTCCGATATTTTTTATCTTGCTCCATCTGTGTCGGTATATACAATTATCAGGAACATGTTCTCTTTCCCTTTGTCCTTTACTCCCCCTTCCTTTAATGATTTTGTTTTGTCTTGTTTTCAAGTACCATTTCACTAAGTTTCCAGAACCTAACACTGTAGAAAAAGAAATATTTTCTTCATTTCTTTTTCCCATTTAGACGTTTCGCTTTATCGAGATTTGTTTTCAGTTTTTCTCAGTCTTTCTTTGAGAGGTCTTGTCTTATTGACCAAAGTTTGCCAACCTCATCATTCTACAATTTCCTGGCATTTCTAAACACTTATGTCATTTGTTTCACTCCATTAAATGTCACCCTTAAGGGGCAGTTCTTGTCCTTCTCATATTTTCCTATTCTCCTAAAATCACTGACATTTTCCTTTGAATTGAGACCTCCTAAACCTACTATTTTCTCTTGTGTAATCACGTAAGTGTAGTTACAGGACAAAAGCTACGTTCGTGGTGTCCCATCTACCCTATAATCTTTGTTATACAAAGCTTTGATTTTACCGATGGTTTTGTCATCCACCTCCTTCTCACTTGAAGTGTTTCAACTTTCTACACCTCTGTTCACAAAAGAGAACTTCAGTATATTTTTTGGTACCTTTGCTTCTTTAGCTTAAATCTATAGGCTCATCTTGAAGTTGAAAGTTTAAAAAATCGTCCTTGTTAACTACTGTACAGGTATGTCGATTCCTGCCACAATTTTGTATGTGGTGATCTTATTCCCTCTCTTCCTTCTAGCTTCATCTTTGCCACATTTAATGCCTCAAACGTCTCCTCATAGCTCACTTTTTAGTTTTGGAAGCCATTTAGTAGCATGTCCTTGCACTATTTCTATTTTTTTGTTATAGTGCTTTTAGAGATATGGACATCATACATCATACAGCTGCTGTATATTCTAATTTTGGTCTCACAGGCGGAGAGACTCTGCAACACAACAACAAAGACAGCGTGGAGGTGACTTGTAAAACAAAAAATTGTGAGAAACGATGGCAACCGACATCAAGGAAAACGGTTACAGCAACCTGGCCCTCATAACACTGGTTACCTTACCTTATTCCGTAATGAGTCCAATAATGATATAATGGGATGATTCTGGGGCTTGGCGTCCCCGTGGCCCAGTCCTCGACCAGGTCTCCTAGTTGCTGGACTGGACAACCAGGCTATTTGACGTGGCTGCTCGCAGCCTGACGTATGAATCACAGCCTGGTTGATCGGGTATCCTTTGGAAGTGTTTATCAAGTTCTCTCTTGAACACTGCGAGGGGTTGGCTAGTTATGCCCCTTATGTGTAGTGGAAGCGTGTTGAACAGTCTCGGGCCTTTGATGTTGATAAGAGTTCTCTCTCAGAGTACCTACTGCAACTCTGCTTTTCAATGGGGGTATTCTGCACATCCTGCCATGCCTAATGGTTTCATGTGATGTTATTTCTGTGTGCAGGTTTGGGACCAACCCTTCTAGTATTTTCTACGCATAAATTATTACATCTCTCTCCCGCCTGCGCTAAAGAGAATACAGATTTAGGTATTTTAGTCGTTCTCAATAGTTTAGATGTTTTACTGAGTGGATTATAGCAGTAAAGAACTCTGTACACTATCCAGGTCAGCAATTTCACCAGCTTTGAAAGGGGCTGTCATTGTGCAACAGTATTCCACTCTAGAGAGCACTAGCAACTTGGAGTATCAACATTGGTGTAGCATCTCTAGTTTGAAAAATTCTTATCCAACCTGTCATTTTTTCTTGCAGTTGTGACAGCTACCTTATTATGTTCTTTAAAGGTAAGGTCTTCCAACATGAGTACACCCAAATCCTTTACATTGCTTTTTCGTTCTATTTTATGATTTTACTGTGTGTTGTTCATGGTTTCTGTTTTTATATTTAAATTTTTTCCATAGTGCAGGAGCTGGAACTAATCCTCATTAAATACCATATTATTTTCTCTAGCCCATTGAAAGACCTGATTTACAACTGATTGGAGGTTTGCTGTGTCTTCTATGTTGTCTACTCTCATAAAAATCCTAGTGTCATCTGCAAAGGATGATACAGTACTATAGATTGTGTCCTTGTCTATGTCTGATGTGAGGATGAGAAAAAGTACTGGAGCAAGCACAGTACTCTGGGGAACTGAGCTCTTCCCGGTTGATGGTCTGGGTTTTATTTTGTTGACTATTACACATTGGGTTCTGTTAGTCAGGAAATTGTAGATCCATCTGCCTATTTTTCCAGTAATTCCTTTTGAATGCAATTTGTGTGCAGTAACACCATGGTCACATTTGTCGAAGGCTTTTACAAAATCTGTGTAAATTACATCAGTGCTTTGCTTGTCTTCCATGGCATCTAAGGCCATCTCATAATGGTCCAGCAACTGTGAAAGGCAAGAGCGCCCTGTTCTGAAACAATGTTGTCTGGGGTTATAGAGATGCTGTGATTCCATGTATTTTGTGATCTTACTTCTTAGCACTCTTTCAAAGATTTTTATGATGTTATGATGTTTTTATGTTAGTGTTATCGGTCTGTAATTTTTTGCCTCTGCCTTATTTCCTCCTTTATGGAGCGGTTCAATCTTTGCTGTTTTTAGTATGTCAGGGATAATGCCAGTATCTAGGCTCTGCCGCCAAAGAATGTGAAAGGCCTGCAACAATGTTTTTTTACAGTTCTTGATGAATATGGAGTTCTAAGAATCAGGGGGGCCTTGGTGCACAGTGCATAGGCATACTGTCTATGGCTTCTTCAAAATCTAGTGGGGATAGGGAAACATCTGATATATGATTTGATGTTGGCATCACATCCACGAAAAGTTCATTTGGGTTATCAATCTTTAGTGTGGCTCGCGAGTGGCTTGCTGAAAACAGTCATACTGAATCCTCAGTATTTTGCTCATTACTTTGTTGTCATCTGTGAAAGTTCCATCTCTCTTTCACAGGGGCCCAATACTAGATGTAGTTTTTTATCCTGATTTTACATAGGAGAAAAAATATTTTAGATTTCTCTCTATTTTACTGATGAGCTTTTGCTCTCTTTGTCTCTCTTGGATTTTATACGATTCTTGTAGCTTTAGTTCAATCATTTCTGTTTCTCTACCTAGCCTCCTTTGTCGTTCTTGAGTTAGGATATGATTCTCAAGATGTTCTGTGATTCATTTTCTTCGCTTATAGAGGGAACGCCATTCCTGTTCCAGTCTGCACTGAGACACACTTGTAAATTTGTCGTCACATTAGAACTTTTGGGGAAAAATAGAACTGATGCGCATAACTGAATTAGCAAAATTTGTATGATGCTTTATGTGAGGGATCATGATGGGTAAGTAGATAAGCATGTATATATATGAGTATGTATGTAGAGCAGTGGTCTACATTAACACTTTCGCGTTCCCGAGAATAGGCTGACCTTGACCCCCAATTGAGCCCGGGCGTGTGGGCCAACTGTGCGTCAGCACTGAAATGTTTATAATCTTTTAGGGTTGCTGAGCTTAATTTTCGCGGTATGTATTTAAATTTGGTATCAATGTGTTCGCCAGAGAATGCTCTAGAAGAATATATACCTACATTTTCACCAAACCTGACATGAGAACCACACCAAATAAGAAACTATGGCGGTCGTTAGCCGTGAGCGTCAAACAGCGCTGAAATGTTTATGAACTTTTCATGTTTGTCAATCCCAGAATTGTGCTACGTCGTTAATTTTGGTATCACTGTGACCGCAATAAAATTCCCTTCACGGACATATGCATATAAATGTAGAATCATGATCGCGGCCCACTAGCAAGAGTGTGGGAAGTGGCTGAAGTATTACCTCTACCCGACGGCAGATCGGCGAAACACCTTTTGAAAAGTTTTATTATTTTCACTGTCCTGACCTCAATTTTCGATGTACGTACGTAATTTTTGTACCAATATGTTCGCAATAGAATGTTCTAGAAGAACATATGTATAAAATGTCACACAAGGATGCGTGTGACCGGCACCAAATAAAAAAACTTCGTCGATTACACTCGTCATGTCAACATTTTACAATAGTTTTACCACGAAGATACAAGCTAACTCCGTTCTCTATAATAGGCTATGTGACTATTAGAAAAAACGAAAATTTAATGGTAAACATGCTGAAATTATCCCCAAGTCGATCGGATAAGAATTGGATTTTATAGAAATATTTGTTTTCCAATGCCGCTTGAGGTGCATTCAAGAGATAAATATATGTCCTGCTCAAGAGACATATGGGTGCTAAATTGTGCGTAATTTAAAGGCGCTCATTTTAAAACCACAACCAGATTGATCTGATAAAATTTAAATTTTTAACAAATATTTTAATGAGTGACTCAGCGCTGCGTCGTTGGTGAGAATCGGGAGAAAAATGAGTGACGAACTTTTCAGTCAGTGGAACGCGAAAGTGTTAATGGCTCACAACCAGGATCCTGGATTTGATTTCCACGAGGGACAAGATATGGTTTGGCACATTTCCATTCACTTGATGCCTCTATTTACCTAGCAGTAAATAGGTACCAAGGAGTTAAGCAACTGTTGTGGGTTGCCAAAGTTTTTGCTAATGCCACAGCTTTGTAGTGGCATTAGCTGGTCTAAGCTGACGGATGGGGGGGCTGACAGCTGAGTGACAGCGCTTTGGATTCGTAGTCCTGAGGTTCCGGGTTCGATCCCCAGTGGAGGTGGAAACAAATGGGCAGAGTTTCTTTCACCCTGATGCCCCTGTTACCTAGCAGTAAATAGGTACCAGGGAGTTAAGACAGCTGCTGCGGGCTGCTTCCTGCGGGTGTGTAACAAAAAGGAGGCATGGTCGAGGATTGGGCCGCGGGGACGCTAAGCCCTGAAATCACCAAGATAATTTCAAGAAAAAGCTACCAGAACTGATTATTCGTGTATAAATTACTATTGAAATAATGATTATTGGAGCACAAGATAAGCAATCTTTTAGTTTTTATCAGTTCATTCCTATATAACTAAGATTACTTGAAAATACCATTAAGAATTTTTAAGTGTTGTAATGAGATAACTCCATAAATGAGAAGGATGAGGAAAAAAGGTAACTACAGTACGAAATACCCACCTGTATGCACCGCCCATTAGTTATTAACTACAAGGCCAATGTCTACATTAGTGTGCGCGGTAATCGCGAGGTATGTTCTTTTTTACATCACGGATTATGTAGCGTAATGTATTAGATGTCCACATTTCTGAAAAAATATAGAAACTGTAGAAGACAGATCAAATGTCAAACTATTTTTACATGGCACACAACAACTACAAAGTAAAACCGTGCAACAATGGCACAAATAAAGACAAGTAAACATCTTCACCTGAGAAGATGAAAGTGAAATAAGGTAACAAAGGTATTCAATACATAGAAGCTATGTTAATACATGCACAAAAATATACTGTGACCAAAATTTAAAAATAAGGCGTAAGAGAATTGAAATGCTACGAAGTAGCCATTTGGTTGTCTTCCTAGGCAAAGCCAAGATCCACCTAGGACACTACGGGCAGGGGCCAGATTCATGAAGCAGTTACTCAAGTACTTACGAACGTGTACATCTTTCCTCAATCTCTGACGGCTTTGGTTACATTATTAAACACTTTACAAGCATGAAGATCTCGATCAACTGTTGTGTTATAAAACAGCCTCCTGGGTTTCAGAGCTCATAACTGTTTATAATTGTAAACAAAGCCGCCAAAGATTTAGAAAAGATGTGCAGGTTTGTAAGTGCTTGCGTAATTGCCTCGTGAATTTATCCAGGTCTTGTCCACTTTTGACCCACTGTAACAAGGCACTTTGTATTAGTCTCACCATATAGTAAAGGGGTAACATGAAGGAGGAGTGTCTACCTCAATCTACTACTGAGAGAGGCTGCTCACTACATCAATATGAGCAGATCAAACCTCTTAACACCTCCATCAATAACTGGCAATACAAGGAAAACAATTTTATATTCTTAGCTACTGAGTGGAAAATGAATGTTCCAACAGGGCTCTGTCTAGGACATTGCTCTTTCTAATTTATGTAAGCGAGCTTGTACCTGTCACTGTTTGCAGGTGATGAAAAAGTAATGATGAGAGTAAGAACTAAAGAGGACTGTAGGGTGCTGCAAGAAGACCCTAAAAACTTCAGGCGTTGTCAGATTAATGGCTACTGGAATTCAATTTAAATAAATGTAAAGTAATGAAATAAAGTAATGAAGGGAGATAAGGAACCTGAATATAACTATACCCTAAGAGGAAGGGATTTACAAGAAACAATAATTGAAAAAGACCTGAAAATAGACATAATCCCAATACTAACACCAAAAGCTCATGAGAACAGGATAACATCAGTAGAACATGGGAAGTTAGCTAACATAAGAACATCATTGAAGTATCGAAACAAAGAGCTCTTAAGTCAC
>WNGS01163555.1:5514386-5531526 GCA_020271785.1 Procambarus virginalis
GCAGATCTCTAGCTATTATATCAACTTCTTGTGGATTGGCAGTCATTATTTCGTTCACCTTTAGGTGTTCTTTCACCAGCACAGCAACGCCACCGCCTTTCCTGATTTTCTGTCCCGTCTCCAAATGAGTAGCCCCTTGGGAATATGACCTCATTTAAAATAACATCTTCAAGTTTTGTCTCCGTGAGTGCAACAATGTCTGGTGTCTGCAGCTTATTATATCACTTAACTCCAGTATCTTGACCTTACTCCATCTATGTTGGTGTATGCAATCTTCAGGAACTTGTTCCCCCTCTTCTTATTTTTCACTCCCCCTTTCTCTAATGATTTTGTTGGTTTGCCTTTATGTACCACTTCACTGGTCTGCCTACCCCTATCACTTTGTAGAAAAAGAATTGATATCTTCTTCATTCCTGCTCTCATTTAAACGTTTGCCTCGGCGAGGTTCAGTTTCAGCTTCTCTCTATCTCTTTTGAAAGATCTCGTCTTAACGACCACACTTTCCATCCTCATCATTACGTAATTTTTAGCATTCCTTAGTACTTCTTCCATCTGTTTGGCACCATTTAGGGTGATCCTCAAGGTCGATCTTTCCCTTTTACATATCGGCCTATTCTCCTGTAGTCGCTCACATTCTCTATGGTTGTAAGACCTTACACGAGGCCAACAATTTTGTCTACTACTTTGCTTCTTCTACAGCTCTTTCTGACCTAGATGTTATCTCCTTTTCTTTGCAGACAAAAATGATCAGGGACTTACTTCGATCAACTGTGTTTTGCACCAACTTCGGGTTGGATGCCAATTCTTTCCTCACTTCTAGCCTAATGTTTGTTTTATCTTGGTTGCTGCAGTGTTGGGCTTCCTTTACTGCTTCTTCCAATTTTTCCTTCTCCTTGGCCACTTGCGCATAAGTGAGTTGCATATCTTTCTTGCACTGTTCTATACCCTGTGTAACTTCCTCCATCTGTGCTGACAAAAGCTGTTTCTCCTGATGAAATTCCTTACCTAACCTATTGTAGTCATCTATGTTTAAATTTACTTTAACTTCTTCCAAAGCTATTTTTAAAAGTATTTTCTTCTTCCATGGCTTTGCAATTTGTTTCCAATTGAATCTTATTCTTGCACAGGTCTTTGACTACACCCTCAAGACATACAACTTTGCTATTCAAATGGTCATTACTTTCTTTCAATTTACTAATTAATTCTACATGAGAGGTCACTATAGCATCTAATTTTACCAACTTGTTGTGTAGACTGGTTATCTCAATGCTTTCTTCACTGAATCCAGCAAAATCAAGCTCTGTTGTGTATTCCTCTTGCCGCCGGCGCCATCTTGAATGTTGTTCTCTGCACTGTAAACACTAGGGGTAACTTTTTCTCATCCAATTTTTCACTTCCCTTGGCACATTCCTGTTATCTCACCTATTTTTCAAAAGCACTATACCTTTATGTTCTCTGGGACACCACTCACTATCGTCATCCTGTACTAAATACTTAGGATTGTTGAAATATGCTGGAGCTCCTCTTGTCTGCCTCTTGGGAAAGAACTTGGGATAGACGTATCTAAACATAAAAAGTGGAGTGGAGTTGTGAAACATAAAACAGAAACTTGAGAAAGTTCAGAGGTTTGTAGTTAGATTAGTACTAGAATTGAGAGGGCTCATCTATGAGGACAGGTTGAGGGAACTCATGATTACAACCTTAGAAGAGAATAGAAGCAGAGTGGATATGATCACTATATGTAAGATTCTGAGGCAAACAGATAAAGTGGACAAAGAAAGTAAAAAAAAATGAGAAAGGATGTAGGACAAGAGGACTGCTAGAAGCTGGACACGCAATTGAGTTGTAAAGATACAAGGAAGTTTCATTCCCTGCACAGATGGTTGGCAAGTGGAGTGCATTGAAGGAAGAGGTGGTTGAAGCCAGTTCCATCTTCAAGTTTAACAAAAAAATGATAGGTAAGCACTTCCAACCAGTAGCATTGAAGTTGAAAGTCTACCGTGTATATACACTCTGGCTTCCTGTCCCCTGACACAATGAATTATTATTATATATGTCCTTACTGCACAATATTCAGGATTTCATACTCCATGAGGTGATTAACTGCAAAGAATATTTAAATGCAAATCACTATCATCTTGGACTATCCTGTCAGGATTAAGAGATTAATTTTCAGTGGAAATATTACCTGCTTTAAAAGAAGAAAATAAAACCAATACATTTCTTAATACTAAACCAGTTAATTTTTATTATCATTATAGGTGATAAAATCTCAGCCTTTGACCTAACATTAATATCGAAGTTTATTCATCACCAAATCCATTTAAATTTATATTAGTGATTTGAATATTTTTTTTTCATCACAAGTAAGAAATCCCCTTATATTTTGCACAGCTACAAAATATACTTTACAAACAACTTAATAAAAATTCCATAAATTGTACCAGCTAGTATTAAAAATTCAAATAAAAGCAGTTTGTCTGTGCATTGAGTGCTCTTATGATTGCTATTATATGCCTAGAGAAAGATAACAACATTATTACGAGAATTTAAACCAACATATGATTTTATTTACATGATTGAGTCATTGCAAATACTTACTGAATTATAAAGTTCTTCAAGTTTTTGGATGCTAAGGAACTTGTTCATAGTAACACCTTGTTCCAGGAGGAGCTTAACAAACTCTATGCGATCATTCACTAGTGCATCCATCATTGCTTGTTCCAAGGCACCTGTGTAAAAAAATAGTTTATATAATCTGTTAAGAGCCTAAACTAAAGGCCTAACCTAAAGATTGTCATTACGGCATATATGAACTAAAATCAAAATCAGACTATAAGTCTACTGTATATGAAGACGTAATTTTCAAAACAACCCTCCCCCTCCCCATACATTGTCACACATCCAAATAAGAATAATATGTTGTGTGCGAGGTCCTCAAATGATGGAAATGCTGTATACTTAGCAAATTATGGAAAGACTAGGAAGGTTTTAATGTGCACAGGAAAGAATAATTTTGATTAAAGCCTTACCAAGCTTTAGAAAAAGAAAGGGATCAATACTGAAACTGAGAATGTAAAAGTTTTGCTAGAGTAGCTTGATAAGAACCCGTGATGTTAGGCATCACCCTTGAATCGGTGAAATGCTAAGAAAAAAACATGCATGAGGACCAGAAAGAGAAAATGGCTGATATGGTACATGAAAGCATCGAAGTGCCTGCCAAGCCACATCATATTGGCAGCTCAAAGGTGCTGGATAAGGACCAACATCCCAAGCTCTCTAGAGGTGAAGATCTCCAGCAAATCCTTCTGTGGACATGGGTCAGGACAAAATCTGGGTTGTGGCACTTGGAGAGCAGGGAAGTGCAAATTATCATGTGACCTGCAGCACACTCCAGTTTCTCAAGGACCATCAAGAGCATCAGGACTGGAGGAAAGAGATGTATCGTCTCCCACTGGTTTCAATCGAGATAAAATGCATCCCCAACAAATACATTATAGACATGGGACAAAGTAAGATACATGAAAAGTTTATAGTTTAAGCAGACATGAGCAAATCCACCTAGGGACAGCTGAAGGTGTGAAATATCCAAAAGAGGAAGGATCTGTCTAAATCCATTCTGTCCAGATCATATAAAAGCAAGAGGCCATCTGCCTACCTATTCAATGTTTAGTGAATGTAGACCAGTATGAGGTCTAAAGTTTGGAAAAGCTAGAAAAGCTATGGTGAGTATCCATAGCCACTATAGTAGACCTGGAAGAGCCCCCAGTCAAGACAATAGATCACCGGGGATGTATTGCCTATAAGAATGAAGATGTATTGATAAGCCCTTCAGCGATACACCAGAGCATAAGCCATAGAACCGCAATCTCCTGCACAGTAATGCAAGTTTGCACCAATATTGGAGGCCATCTACCCTGATTGGTATGGTGAAGACTTGAGAGAGAACCCCAGCCTCAACCCACCTGAACCGGTCATTGTACAGTGTAACTCGAGAAATGGAGGTGGAGGCATCCAACAAGTGAGATCCAAAAAAAAAAACACGTCAAAATTTAAGAGTTCAGCGACTCCATACATAGCTTCAGGGAAAAGAGAAGGGTAGATATGATAGCCCAAAAGGCACAAGAACATGTACCCAGTCAACTGAAGGTTGAGAGAGACATGCCAAAGTACTTATTAAAGCTCAAATTCTGCCGTTAAACTTTGTCACAATTGTGGTTTCTGTCATAATGGCTACAGACAAGCATGTGGTGGAAATGAAGGCACTGTTAATGACAACCATGATCAACCCAAGCAGGTTTAGAACAGGTTTACTGACAACTTGTTGGCACCAAAAGCTTTAGGAGAAAGCTTTTGGTGCCAGTGGTGCAAGCAAAGGCAACTTAAGTAACTTGGCCTCAGTTGTTTATACAAGCATTCAACCTTTCCACACATTCTCCTTTTTCAGTACAAAAAAATCTGGTGACTGCTTTGAATGTGATTACTAAAGCTGCAAGTGAAATTTTTCAGCAGATATTTGAAAGGCTTCTTCAAAATATTATAATACTGTACTTGAAACAGACTGAAAATATCTGCAAATGATTCCACATGAAATAATTAGTCATTACAGATAATTTTGCATCTTCAAACATCAACTTTTTATACAGTACAGTAAAAACTAAACTTTTTAAGGCATAAAAATATTAACATTTTATTATGTTGGACAAAATACTACTAAAACTAAATTACCGTGCCAAACAAAGTATACAGAGTAACAAAACTGTATATTTTAAAATACTGTACTTGTAAAAACTTCTTACCTTGAGACCACTCAACATCTTCAATAAAAACATGAGATCTGGCTATGTCCACTCGATTCCACGTAAGAGCCAGGGACAGTTGCTCAGGCGGGTTGAGTCTCTGAGCATGCAATAGTGCAGAGAGTATGCTTTGGTCTAACTCGGAACCTTCTTTCAAACGGAAGACGGTGATCTGTTACAAAAAAATATTAATTATGAAATTAGACTCGATACCTAAAGGTAATGTTGACCAGACCATACACAGTGTGATATGGTCTGGTGAATGCTGCTGGTGTCTACTCTATTTCCTGTTCGTCTTGTCCTCTCCAATACTTTGGCGAAACTGGCAGTACACTGAATGACAGACTTAAAGAACACAAGAGAAGTGTTAAGTCTGCAGACACTAACAATGCTCTCTTCTGTCATGTGAGGGATTCTAATCATCCTATTGATTGGTCTTCCTCAAAAATAATCTTTTCTGCCTCTACACAGATGCCGTCTTGTTGAATCGGCTCTAATACACAATATACCCAACATGAACTTGAGTCCTGGCTTTGTTGCTGTGGACTCTTCCCTTTCACAGTATATACTCAAATGCTCTAATCTTTCTAACAAACGTGACCTAACATAAGCTTACCCTTCCACTTATCTTTCTTTCTCTTTCCTTTTCTTTCTCTCTCCTCTCCTTTTTCCTGTTCATTGTCTTCTTCTATGTTCCCTTGCTATCCTCTTCTTATTCCTATTACTATCTCCTTCTCATTCGGTGGTTATAATAGGAGCTGCCTCATATGGGCCAATAGGCCTTCTGTAGTTCTTATTGCTACTACTATCCCCCTCTATTACACCTTACTTTGCTCCTCACCTCTCTCTTGCCTATTTATTTCCTGTGTCTACTTCATCACAATCGACTTGAGAATGGTCCAGGACGGACCGAAACGTCGTCGTCCCTTCACCTTCTAGTGTGTGGTCTGGTCAACATACTTTAGCCATGTTATTGTGACTCATCGCCTGCACCTAAAGGTAAACTATCCAACTACTGTATATTGATTAAAACCAATGACATAAAGTAAGTACCACCATAGCCTAGAGCATTATAATGTTACTTGAAACAATAAATATTATTAATACAGTAAATACTGGATCAAGGATCATGAGTCAAGTAGGGGACATTCTTGGTTCTGGTGCTACAAAGAGCTTTTTAATCAGTTCCTGCTGAGTCGATAACTATTCACCTGTGACTATAATTAAATACAACTCTATCCATGTGCACAACAAACAAAAATAGTGCATTGCTTGCAATACAATTCCCCTTCCAGTTTGGGATCTTGTGGCAATAAGTCGACACCAAAATGCCGTACACACAAGCGGGCACCTGTGACATTTTCAGCTAACCGAGAGCGAGGACTGATATCTAGACCCATCAAAGATGTGTGTGGACATATTGGCAAAGAATGTCAAAGTGTGGCATACGTCTGTACATCATGAGCACAGAGATAAAGATCAAGTGGCTGAACTTCATGAGCCTCTTGATGATCTGAGAGAACCAAGCCGTGGAACTAAGAACATAGAAACTAACATGTGCTACTGCTTTGAATGTTGAGTGAAAATTGAGCATGGGTAACACCACACTGTAGTCACTAGACAAAGTGTTCTAAACCCTGGCTAGACAAATCGAGCGTCAATGACTAATGGCCATATGTGAATGCTAGCTTCTTTACCAGAAAGGCAGGAGAGGACTGAGGATAGAGATTGATACCCAACCCTGGAAATGCAAAAATTCCCAAGAGAATTAAGCTCATTAATGACTCATATAATATCCAAAGTCAAGAAAATGGCCTTAAAAAATCTTCAGGAGACTGACAGACCTGAAAGTGAGTAGAGGACAAAAAAAAACAGCCCTGATTCAACAATCAAGTGGGTTCAGGAGGTACACCAATCGGCTGATGGTGGAAGAAGGTGAAAAAAAATAAACCCTGAAATCAAGTACAGCTTCTCCAAGGCCATAGAATTACAGTCAACAGTGGGCGCTTAAAAAAAAAATCCAGGTAAGAAATGTAACCTACACAACCAAGTTGCCACTTTACAGCAGTGGGCTCTGATAATTTTCATTATGAAATGCTACGCCATCTCCCTACCCTGGCCCGTGGGCTGCTCCAAGCAACAGCCTGTTTCGACCAAGTTATCACAAGTCTAGCCTGGCCTCAGGCCAGGGTTGGGAGACGAACTCTCGAAACCTTATCCAGGTACTGTATGCCCATCTCTTTGGGTTTTTATTGCATATTTGTAATCAGATCTGTGATACTGAGTCCATCCCAAACACCTGCCTAAATGCTGCTGTTCTCCCAGTTAAGAACCCGGGTTTGAAGAGCCTACCCTGGCCCGCGGGCTGCTCCAAGCAACAGCCTGTTTCGACCAAGTTATCACAAGTCTAGCCTGGCCTCAGGCCAGGGTTGGGAGACGAACTCTCGAAACCTTATCCAGGTACTGTATGCCCATCTCTTTGGGTTTTTATTGCATATTTGTAATCAGATCTGTGATACTGAGTCCATCCCAAACACCTGGCTAAATGCTGCTGTTCTCCCAGTTAAGAACCCGGGTTTGAAGAGCACTTTGCCTGGGTATTCTTTCCCAATTGCCCGCAACCAGATGTGTATAACTAACATGTGCCTTAAGTGTTTTAGAACATAATCATTGCCTCTTTTTCCCCTCAACTTGGCTTTGAGAAGTGTTGCAACACAACTGCCATCCTGGTCAATTTGGAAGTCTATATTCATAGTGCATTTTCAGTTGGTAATTCTGCTGCTGCTGCTGTGCTTTTTGACTTAGGGAATGCATATGACATTATCTGGAGGTATAATATACTGGCCCTATTGCATTCTTTTGACCTCCAAGGCAATTTGCTGCTTTTCTTCCAAAGATTCATTTTTGGCAGCACTGTATCTTCAAACCTTAGAGGGTAGTTATTGTCATACATTGATCCCTGGGGTACTGAGGTAATCGTTTACTATTTCCGTTATCCACCACTCAGGAATGTAGCCTGTCAAGCCATAGCACAAACACATAATGTATTACACTTCTAACAGATATTAATACATCTCTGGAACATGTACATTCTAAACACGTAAAAATATTCCTCCCGAGTATTACTAGTACCAGGAAAATCTTGTAAAATACAATAAGATCTCGATAGTTAGTCTCCCTGTTCCAATCACAGCCTCTAGATATGGTTGCTCAAATTTAAGCTTCATATTAACTTCAAAGCATTACATATACAACATTACACGAAATGCTGCAGGTACTTACGAGATCCCTCTTGCGAACACATTGCAAGATCTCGGCAAAGAGTTTTTCTGCTTGTAGTGGTCTGAGCTCAAACACCCTTTCAAGTGCTAATAAAATGGTGTCACGGTTTGCTTCGATCATATTCAGCCCGCTGGAAGCATATCTAGGGAAGAAACAGGTAAGTTTATGTTCAAAAGTGGTTATATTTATAACTTCCAATGTATTAAAACATATCACATACAATATTACAAATGTACTTCAGTTCTGAAGATAATCTGAAAGGAGTGTTTCAACTATGTTATGGCTATCACTGAACAAATTATTAAAGAAGTCAAACATTAATTTGATACAATAAGAGACTGTATACTTAAATTTCTTTCCAGTCAAGAATTAATTGAGCAGATGTTATACACACAATGCAAAATACAGTACATAAATAAAGAAAACTAAATACAAATATAATTAAATGCTGAAAGTACAAAATCAAGAATGCAAAATTTCTATCCTGAAAAGATTTAAAAAAAAAAATGGGTGAATGAAATGATCTTCTCAGAGTTGTTACCTTGGTCACTCTCAAAGGCATGAGCCATTTGGTTCACCTAGGGCAGCATTCCCATGCCAGGCCCCATGAATTGAATACCCCAATGTGACAAGTCTTTAATCCTTGGGCTGCACCCCTGTTTATTTAAGACAATGCCCTGGTGTCATGGTAACAAAAAAATCTCCAATGTGTTTTCTTCTAATATTGTTAGAATTCATTTCCTAATCATGGAGGAAAAAAAAAATGGTAACTTTGGCTGTGGCTGAGAGGAAATATTGCGATGATGTCATGATTCAAAAGCACTCGTGGAGCAATTGCCCAGGGCTAAGCATGAGGTGGGATTTAATGCGAAGATATTGTTACATATTCATTTCAATTTCATTGATTTGTTATTCGCGTTTTTGGCACTATTATTCAACTGTGTCAATTGATAAATTTGTATAATAAAATCGGTGGAGCATCTGTATGCTTAAATATAGTCAATAATATGCATACCACATTATATTCTTAGAACTATAAAACATACTGTTTTTCTGTTATTAGACTGCATATACATATTAATTATCTACATTTGTATGCACCATTACAAACCAGTAAGCAGTTCTGGTGGGGTGTAATATCATAACCAGCAATCAGAGTTCAACCTAGACCCACATATTTTGCAAAATTTGTAGCTACATGCATTGAATATATAATATTCGTATTTTTAATGCTCTTACCACGGTTTTTCAAGTGCTTTGATGTGCACAATATTTTATTCTCTGAAAATAGAACATACTGTTTTTGCTGTCAATACACTGCATGCAAAGTGTTATATATAATTATCTATATTTTTATGCACCATTACAAGCCAATTAAGTAGTTCTGGTGGCGAGTGTGGTAATCTCATAATCCAAGCACAGCATAGTACCCCACACTAGTCAGTTGCTGATGGCACCTGACAAAGTTAAGTGCCTCCCCATATACTATGCACATCACTAACTTTAGCTACAACACTGCTATTATCAGAGTCCTGGTCACAAAATATTGAAGACGAATCATTTTTCACAAGTTCATTTTCTAAAAAAAAACATGAGGTCCCATTTCATAATAAATAGATGCACCAAGGTGCGGCTGTATGCTGTGAACCTCACAATCGGCACTGGGTTTGCTGGTATCTTTACATAGTCTTTATTACAGTCAGGATCTTCTACAACACTTATCATTGTTCAGCCCATCTTCCTGTCTTGGTAGTACTTACAGTATAGATGACGACCATAGTATATACTGTATACCGACGTACAACACAATTAGAAAGTAGAGATCTGAACTATTGAGTTGGCCAAACTGGAAAATAATTTTTTACTTGTGTTGCTTTGATAAACTAAACTAACCTAACCTTCCTAGGCCTAATACATATCTGAGGCCTAATATAGTACATGTGTGCTATACTAGGCCTAGGAATATTTAAGTTTGTTTTTTAGCTTTCATTTATTTTAAAAGAATTCCTTACTAGTCAATATACTACTATCTAAAAGCTAAATATATACGAATTCGTGACTATTGACGATTGCCACAATAGGTACTATCTAAACAGGAAGATGGATTGCATTACTAAATATTTAAAGTTACTTATTTATTTCATAATTATTAAGTGTTGGTGTGGGTATGAGCTGCATGACTACTACTACCACTGCTGCTGTTGCTGCTGCATGTTCTGCTCATGGTCACCCTACTTACAATGGCTCTTACACTCAGAAGGGATGACTGTAGATTTTTCCAAGATGGCATCTGTTTACTGTTGGCCTGTGGAAGCGGATGTGAGCCCTGTATACCTACAGGAGTTAAATCTTACACACTACTTTAATTAAAACTGTCACGCAGCTTATGGATAATTAGCGAAAACATCCCTGGCTGTGTCATGCAGTTGAAGGGTAAATAGCTTTGCCATGTAATTGGGGCAAGGAAACAGTTGAGAGTTTATCAACAGACCAGTAACCGACCAACTGGATATAAACCAAGGTGTCCTGTAGCATAGTGGAGATTATCACAGTCAGTATGTGAGCTGCTGTGATAATCTCACATACTGACTTTGCTTCAGAGCTTATTAACTGTTTAATAGTTGTAAACAAAGCTGCCAAAGATTGAGGAAAGATGTACAGGTTCGTAAGTGCTTGCTTAACTGCTTCGTGAATCTGATGGGACGGGGGAAAGGAATGGTGCCCAACCACTTGGACGGTCGGGGATTGAACGCCGACCTGCATGAAGCGACACCGTCGCTCTACCATCCAGCCCAAATGTTGGTGTAGAGGGGTATCTGAATAATAGGGCAATAATAGTGGCATTCGTTTGGTGTTAAGTGAAGGGTGCAGTGCAGTGGAAATATCCATTCCTATTAGCTTCTGCTGATTTTCTATATTTTAACATTTTGTGTCCAATTGATGTACAGTATCGGGGTGTTATCAGTAATATTTGTACAACTTGTGTAGTATGCATATGCTCATATACAGTAATGTATATGTAACAGAAAGACTATCATAAATTTACTTACATCATTACTGGAGATGGGGGGTACCTTGGCATTGCCCAGGTCTCTCTCTCTCTCTCCCTCTTTCTCCCTCCCATCTGTCCATCCATCTATTCATCTATTTCTCCACCTATCCATCCATCTGCCTATCCATCTATCCGTATATTTATTCATCCATCTACTCGTCTATCCATCCATCCATCCATCTACTAATCTATTCATCCTTCTATCCATGTATCTACTGTCAGTCTGTTGATATCTGTCTGTCTCTTAAAAAAAATATAATTGTTATCATTGATGTGTGGGTGGTCACTGACGAGAGGAGCTTAGCAGTGTGAAATACTAGAAACAGAATAGTTGCTCCTTTACTCTGAGAAACAGGCATGGCTTGAGAAACCTTTGAAGCTATGGGATGATTGTCTTAAGGGGGCATAACTGCATTTCTTATAAGTTGTTCATTGTCAACCAATCTTTTTTGACTAGTTGTATATGATGAGAGAATTTCATTGCCTGCTTTTTTAACATAAAAGTTCTCATTATATATCATACCATGGGTCCCAAGAAAGTCAGTGGTAAAGTTCAACCTAAGAAAATAGTTGCAAGGATGACGATAGAGGATGACGATAGAGGAAAAAGAAGAGATTATTCATAGTGAGAATGTGATGTCTCACTACAGACAAGTGTTAAAACATAGTCAAAAACAAGTGTCTATAGAGAGATTCTTAGTAAGACAAGCAAGCAGTGAGCCACAACCAGGTCCTAGTGGTATGCCTGCAAAACATAGAAAAGCAAGTACCCCAGAAATGTCATCACTGTTGTTATAATGGAAGGGGACTCTCCCTTCCAACTAATTACATACAGTACTGTATTGTAACTAGTACAAAATGAGTGTTATTCAGTATAAAATGTATTTTTAAGTTAATATTTTTGTGGTGTAGAATGGCTTAATTCAATTTACATTATTTCTTATGGGAAACTTCGTTTTGGTTGCCGAATTTTTGGTTGACTACGCATCTCTGGGAACAGATTACGATCGTAAACGAAGGTACCACTGTATATGGATTCCACTTGTTTCTTTTAGTGTGTTTGTAATGTGACAGTCTCAGAAACAGTGTTTAATACAAAGCAAAACACCAAACCACCTTACACCAAACTTACATGTTTATTGTCTACATAAATGATCTACCAGTTGGTATACAGAATTATATGAACATGTTTGCTGATGATGCTAAGATAATAGGAAGGATAAGAAATTTAGATGATTGTCATGCCCTTCAAGAAGACCTGGATAAAATAAGTATATGGAGCACCACTTGGCAAATGGAATTTAATGTTAATAAATGTCATGTTATGGAATGTGGAATAGGAGAACATAGACCCCACACAACCTATATATTATGTGAGAAATCTTTAAAGAACTCTGATAAAGAAAGAGATCTAGGGGTGGTTCTAGATAGAAAACTATCACCTGAAGACCACATAAAGAATATTGTGCAAGGAGCCTATGCTATGCTTTCTAACTTCAGAATTGCTTTTAAATACATGGATGGGGATATACTAAAGAAATTGTTCATGACTTTTGTTAGGCCAAAGCTAGAATATGCAGCTGTTGTTTGGTGCCCATATCTTAAGAAGCACATCAACAAACTGGAAAAGGTGCAAAGACATGCTACTAAGTGGCTCCCAGAACTGAAGGGTAAGAGCTACGAGGAAAGGTTAGAAGCATTAAATATGCCAAAACTAGAAGACAGAAGAAAAAGAGGTGATATGATCACTACATACAAAATAGTAACAGGAATTGATAAAATCGACAGGAAAGATCTCCTGAGACCTGGAGCTTCAAGAACAAGAGGTCATAGATATAAACTGGCTAAACACAGATGCCGAAGAAATATAAGAAAATTCACTTTTGCAAACAGAGTGGTAGACGGTTGGAACAAGTTGGGGGAGAAGGTGGTGGAGGCCAAGACCGTCAGTAGTTTCAAAGCGTTATATGACAAAGAGTGCTGGGAAGACGGGACACCACGAGCATAGCTCTCATCCTGTAACTACACTTAGGTAATTACACTTAGGTAATTACCATGATGCCACCAATTTAGACTTGTTTCTTATGCTTCTGTTGTCTTGCACACAGTGAACTCCAGTTGTGACCTTGCTAGTTTTCCAACAACTTGTATTTAATCAACATATCAGTGTAAAGACACGTGTCAGTGTCTATCAAGAATATAGTATTTGAAGGTTGGGGTGGATCTCTGCTCTGGCAAATATGATGACTTCACTGTTGAGCCAATAACTGGTCCATAAATATTTCACTAAATTTTGAGTTTGTCGTCAGTCCTCATGTAGAAGCACAGGTTCTTTTATCATTTTACACACTTGCACACTTATTCTACTGTCCAAGCCATAATATCTTTTATCCACTATATGCATATTTGTTACAGCTTAGTACAGCATTAGGTTTACAAATCATTTTCTTGGTCGTGGCATTTTTCTTTTCACTGTCTACCATCTCGCCAGTGTAAACAGTAATTATAGTCACATCATGGTTGTTCTTCTACTTAAGTGCCAGCATTTTGTCTTTAAATCTACCACTTACCATTCCCATGGTTAATCTCAGAGACATGTCTTTTTCTTTTCCTCTGTCGTCACTGTGTAACATGCTACAATTACCTTGTGGTGATTCGGAGTATCAATGGCCACTTGGTGGGTCGTCTGGTCAACCAGGCTGCTGGGTGCAGCTGGTTGCAGCCTGATATATAAATCACAGCCTGGTTGATCAGGTATCCTTTGGAGGTGTTTACAGAGGTCTCTCTTGGCCACTGTGAGAGGTCGGCCAGTTTTGCCCTTATGTGTAAAGGGAGAGTGCTGAAAAGCTTGGGCCTTTGATGTTGATACCTGGATGAAACCTGGTTGATGGGGTTCTGGGCGTTCTTCTACTCCCCAAGCCCGGCTCAAGGCCAGGCTTGACTTCTGAGAATTTGGTCCACTAGGCTGTTGCTTGGAGCAGCCTGCAGGCCCACATGCCCACCACAGCCTGGTTGATCCAGCATTCCTTAGAGGAAACAATCTAGTTTCCTCTTGAAGATGTCCACAGTTGTTCTGGCAATATTTCTTATGTTCGCTGGGAAGGTGTTGAACAACCGTGGACCTCTGATATTTATACAGTGTTCTCTGATTGTGCCTATGGCACCCCTGCTCTTCACTGGTTCTGTTCTGCATTTTCTTCCATATCGTTCACTCCAGTACGTTATTATTTTATTGTGTAGATTTGGTACTTGGCCCTCCAGTATCTTCCATATGTATATTATTTGATATCTCTCTCGTCTTCTTTCTAGTGAGTACATTTGGAGAGCTTTGAGATGATCCCAATAATTTAAGTGCTTTATTTCGTCTATGTATGCCGTATATATTCTCTGTAATCCCTTTATTTCAGCAATCTCTCCTGCTATGAAAGGGAAAGTGAGTACTGAGCAGTACTCAAGACAGGACAGTACAAGTGATTTTTATAGTACAACCATTGTGATGGGATCCCTGGATTTGAAAGTTCTTGTAATCCATCCGATCATTTTTCTGGCTGACGCAATATTTGATAGTTCGTCAATATTTGACGTTGATATTTCTTTCTCAGTGTACCTATTGCACTTCTGCTTTTCATGGGGCAATTTTGCTCATCCTCCTGGTCTCATGTGATATTATTTCATAGGCTGATTTGGAACTAGTCCCTTTAATATTTTCCAGGTGGAAATTATTATATACTTGCTCTTGCCTGCACTCTAGAGAATACAAATTAAAATTTTTTAATTGGTTCCATTAATTTAGAGGTTTTACAGAGTGGACTCTAGCAGTAAAGGGTCTTTGCACACACTCCTGGTCAGCAATTTCCTGACCAACTCGGTCAGGAAATGTACTGTCAAATATGATAAAAAATCTAGCCTGGCTCCTTTAACAAATGAAAAGATTGCTCAATGTTTTACTAGAGGTGAGAAGGAAGAGGACAGTGCATCTGATAATACCATACTAGATCAGAAAGTGTCAATTATGTGTGTCCTGAACACACTCCTGGTTAACTCGGAATGGGGCTATTATTATGCCCCAATATACTCTAGTGTCTTGGTAAGTATCATTATTTTCAAGACCAGAGGCATGGCATCCCTTGGGTATCCATCCCTGGTATGGCATCCCTTTTTAGAAAGATTCTTGTTATGCAACCTGTTATTTTCTTGCATTCGTGACAGCTACTTTATTGTGTTCTTTAAAGGTATGGTCTTCCAACATGATTACTCCCAGATCCTTCATATTGCTTTTTCATTCTATAGTGCAATTTGACTGATATTATATGTTGTTTCCATTTTTGTATTATTCTTTCTTCTGTAGTGTAGGAGCTGGAATGTGTCTTCATTAAACATATTATCATCTGTGGCCCATTGAAAGACCTGAGTAACTTAAGATTGGAGGAAATGAGAAAATCAGTGGGAGCCATGAGAAGGATTCGAACCCGCTCGCTCAGTACTCCCAAGTACCAAGTATCAGATTGGAGGTTTGTTGTGTCCTCTATATTGTCTACTCTCATGAAAATCTTAGTATCATCTGTAAATGAAGATGTAATAGTATAGTTTGTATCCTTATTTATGTCTGATAAGAGGATGAAAAAAAGTACCGGAGCAGTACGATACTTTTGGGGACCGAGCCTTTCACTGGATGATCCGGATTTTACTTTATTGACTATTACACTCTGATTTCTGTTCATTAGGAAATTAAAAGATTATTCCATACTTTGCCAGTAATTCCCTGTTCGGGGTTATGTGGATGTTGAGATTCCATGTGATTTGTGATCATCTTTCAAAGATTTTTAAGATACAGTATGTGATATTAAGGCTATTAATCTATAATTTTTTGCATCTGCTTTACTACCTCCTTTTTATAGTGGCTCGATCTCTGCTGTTTTAGGTACATCACGGGATAACACCAGTGTCTGGTCAACACCAGTTTTCCCTTCTGAACAATGTGAGAAGTTGGTTAGTTATGCCCTTACGTTGTCCCCCTTATGAGGGAGCCGATGGCTGAGCGGACAGAACACTGGACGCGTGATCCTGTGGTCCCGGGTTCAATTCTGGGCGTCGGCGAGGAAAAACAATGGGCAGAGTTTCTTTCACCCTGGTGTCCCTGTTACCTAGCAGTAAATAGGTACCTGGGAGTTAGTCAGCTGTCACGGGCTGCTTCCTGGGGGTAGAGGCCTGGTCAAAGACCGAGCCGTGGTGACACTAAGCCCCGAAATCATCTCCAGATAACCTCCTAGATATGTTTTGAAAAGGTGTTGAAAAGCATTGGGACCCCTTAACGTTTATAGAATTATCTGTTAGTACTGTCTCCACTCGATCATCCGGACTATATGAGAAAGACCCCCAGCCGGATTATCACGTTTTTCGGATAATGGTACTTTTTTCACCTACGAGTCCAAAAGTGACCATTTCCAACAATTTTTATACTACAAACAACATAATTTGAATTACCTTGCCACATATAATTATTAGATATTCAACTAGAAACCTCAACTTGCCTTGTTGTTGTTCGTCTTCTTGATTGATGCCACACATCTTGAAGTTAAGAATTGTTAACAATTTACATAACCTATACTAACACAACACTAAAAGTAACACTTAAAATTACTGTACAGTTCATTAAGCAAAGTTAGTTTTGACTGCCAGCTGCTGAAGCCTCACTGGTTGAAGGTGCTTGGCTTGCCTGTGAGGCCTCACTTGTTAAAGGCGCTTGCTTGCGCCTCATTGTTAAAGGCCTCTGCTACTTGTTAAAGGCGTTTGCATGCCCTCACTTGTTGAAGGTGCTTGGCTTGCCTGTGGCGCCTCACTTGTTAAGGCGCTTGGTTGCGCCTCACTTGTTAAAGGCGCTTGGCTAGCCTATGACGCCTCACTTGTTAAAGGCGTCATAGGTGAGGCGTTGAAGGTTGAAGGCGCTTGGCTTGCCTGTGGCGCCTCACTTGTTGAAGGCGCTTGGCTTGCCTGTGGCGCCTCACTT
>WNGS01163555.1:5531551-5552775 GCA_020271785.1 Procambarus virginalis
GTTGAAGGCGCTTGGCTTGCCTGTGGCGCCTCACTTGTTGAAGGCGCTTGGCTTGCCTGTGGCGCCTCACTTGTTGAAGGCGCTTGGCTTGCCTGTGGCGCCTCACTTGTTGAAGGCGCTTGGCTTGCCTGTGGCGCCTCACTTGTTGAAGGCATTGGGCTGCCTGTGGCGCCTCACTTGTTGAAGGCGCTTGGCTTGCCTGTGGCGCCTCACTTGTTGAAGGCATTTGGCTGCCTGTGGCGCCTCACTTGTTGAAGGCGCTTGGCTTGCCTGTGGCGCCTCACTTGTTGAAGGCATTTGGCTGCCTGTGACGCTTCACTGGTTGAACAACACGTAACTTTGTCTTTAATTGCCAGGACAACCTTCTTCCTCTTAACACCTCCAGAACGATTGATGCTGCTACCAGACATAGTCTTGGCCAAAAATGTTCAAAGTTACTATGAAAATAAAAAAGTTATTTAAAAAAATATTTCACTAATGGCGCAGCACTGTGTATAACACGAGGGACGGACGCACATGGGTTGACCAGTGTTGGACGGGTTCACTTGGGGTGGGGCAGCTATAGCACCTTACGTAGGCCGCCAGGAGGAAAAAAACTCAATATTTTTTAAGGAAACTTCAGCCTGTGCACATTGCTTTTAGAAAACTTATTTATTTGTTATTACATAATTACTAGTACTTATTTCATTTGTTTTTGGCTATGATTAATTGTTCTAAAATTAATGGTAATTCCTGTACCCAGGTGGTCCCTCCCGACGCTCTCCTCCCACCCTCCCGACACCACCCACCCACCCCACCCCCTCCTCCACCATGCGTCTAGAGCCACAGACGGGATTAATACGGTATGGCCGAATGTTCATCCGGCCAAACCAGCTTTAATCCGGTTCCTGTGGCCATTTTGGCCGGATATTGTGATAACTTTATTCTATCACGATTTTAGCAGTATAAGGGCGTTTTCCGGATGTTCGAATCCCGGATAATCGTGAGGTTACAGTATAGCCACTGTGCTTCTACCTTTAACCCTTGTGTTGCTCAGGGCTAATTAGCATTTGTCACCCACAGGCGCATACAAAAAAAAAATAGTTTTTCTTCTAAACTGTTAATTTGTGTTCTCTGATCATGGGAAAAATAATAAAAAAATCGTAAGTGGCATATATTGCCCGCTATAGGGCGGGGAAGTCTGGCAAAAAACAGGCACTGATTCAGTGTGTGTCCCAGGCAGTCTATTGCTGCCCAGCTGTCAGGCAGGAGTAACCACAAAAAGATAATTACCTAATTATTTCAATGTCTCTGATTTTTTGTATTTTTTTTTCGCTGTAATATTATTCAATAGTGTGTAGTGTGATATATTTATATAAAAAAATTAGTGAATCATCGCTGTACTGAAAATTATGGTGTGCATATTGTTGATTCAATTATTATGTTCATCAAACAGTGAACAAATACTTTGTTGGTTATTACACTATATATACAGGTTATATATAAGTATCTGCATGTTTTGTTCACCATAACGAACCACTAAGTTGGTATTATGAGTCAAAAAGCAACGAGGAGTGACTGCCCCACACCAGCCAGACACTCGCTGCCACTCACTCCCTCAACACCTCACTCGCCCACATTCTCCTCCCACCATACTGTTTTTGCTTGTATTCACTATATACAGACATTATATTTTTTTTTTTTTGAGATATATACATGAGTTGTTACATTCTTGTACAGCCACTAGTACGCATAGCGTTTCGGGCAGGTCCCTGGAATACGATCCCCTGCCGCGAAGAATCGTTTTTTCATCCAAGTACACATTTTACTGTTGCGTTAAACAGAGGCTACAGTTAAGGAATTGCGCCTAGTAAATCCTCCCCGGCCAGGATACGAACCCATGACATAGCGCTCGCGGAACGCCAGGCGAGTGTCTTACCACTACACCACGGAGACTGCTGCTGAGACACCACGGATATATAAGTATCTACATTCATGTTCACCATAACAGACCACTAAGTTGGTATGCTGAGTGGCAGTGGCAGCTCGCCACTGGCTGCCACTTCCTCCCTCACCTCACCTGACTCGCCCACATTCCCCTCCCACAATACTGTTTTTGCTTTTATTCACTACATACAGACATTAAATATAAGTATCTACATGTTTTGTTCACCACAACTGTACAACTCAGCTGATACAGTTAGTTCAGGCACTAAGAGACGTCGCTACACACAGTCAGCTGGTGGTTGCCTCCTTCACACACATTCAAGGACAGACGCACTAAAATTTCACCCCCAACAATACTGTTTGTGGTGTTGTTACCCTAAATACACGTATTATATATAAGTATCTACATGTTTTGTTCACCATAACTGTTCAACTAGCCAGTATAGTGCCCCAAAGAGCATAGTGGCCACCCCCTACCAACATGACATATCATGCAGATGTTGCCACCCCCATCACCAAAATGACTTCTCCCCCACACTCCTTTTGCTGTTATTACACTGTATATACACGTTATATATACATATCTACATTTGTGTTCACCATAACGAACCACTAAGTTGGTATGCTGAGTGGCAGTGGCAGTGGCAACCAGTGGCAGCCTGCCACTGGTTGCCACTTCCTTCCTCCCTCACCTCATCTGACTCGCCACCATTCTCCTCCCACAATACTGTTTTTTGTTTTTATTCACTATATACAGATGATATATATAAGTATCTGCATGTTTTGTTCACAATAGCGAACAACTAAGCTGGTATAGTGAGTCCAGACAGTAAAAGGTGATCACACAGAGTCAGCAGACAACGCTACCTCCCTCCCCACCAAGATTACTCCTCCCACTACAGTGCTACTTATCACAACAATCCTGCTATTATCAGAATCCTGGTCATTTTTATCATAGTCAGGGGTCTTCTGTAATATTATCATCACTAAATAATAGCATGAACATATATATAATGGCATTTTTAGGCGATGCTGTGGTCACAAGCTGAGCAGCAGTGCTGTGAGCTCATGCTGCGTGCGTCAGTCAGCTCACTCAATACTGAGGCCCTCATGGCCCACGATTTAAAAAAAAATGGTGTCTGTTTATATGAGCTCTGATGAAGGTGAGGTGAACCCCGTGTATCAGCGGGCCGTTTATCTTGCGTAGTACTCCAATACATTATATGATGTGATGCACAATTTATAGCAAGTTACTCAACACATCATATGATGTGTTGTGCTGTTTAAGGGTTAATGTTGCTATTTTGCATATTCTGCCATGCCTCCTGGTCTTATTAGGAATAATTTCAACATGCAGATTTGGAGTCAGTCACTCGTAGTTACTATGCATAAATTATTATGTATCTCGCTAGCCTGTGCTCTAAAGGGTTCCATTTGAGAGTTTGTGTTCTCAATATAGATGTACACTGAATGGATTCAGCCAGTAAAGGTTTTCTGTATGCTCTCTAGGTCAGCAATTTCTACAGCTTTTAATGGGGCTGTAGAAATGTGTGCAACAATATCCCACCCTAGATAGCACTAGTGTCTTAAAAGGTTTGGCATCTCTTATTTGAAAGGTTCGTGTTATGCAGCCTGTCATTTTTTGCAGTTGTGACAGTTACTGTATTGTGTTCTTCAAAAGTAAGGTCTTCCAACATGATTACTCCAAGGTCTTTTATGTTACTTTTTATTTCTGTAGTGTGATTTGACTGCATTTTATATGTACAGTAATTCCTGTCTAGATTTTTTTTATATACCATAAGACAGGAGCTGGAACTTACCTTTATTGAACATTAATGTTGCTTTCTGTAGCACATTGAAAGACCTGGTTTACATCAGTTTACATGTTTGCAGTGTCTTCTCTCATAAAAATCCTATATCTGCAAAGGATGATACAGTACTGTGGATTGTGACCACATGTCTGATACGAGAATGAAAGAATACAGGAGTAAGCACTGGTTGAGTCAGTACCCTGGGCAACTGAGATTTTTATGGTGGATAATCCAGATTTATTTTGACGACGACTAACTCTTTGGATTCTCTCCTTAGAAAATTAAACTGGTGGAGTAGGAAGATGGGTTTCTACTTTGAGTTACTCTTTTCATGGGTAGTTTTGTGAAATTTTGGTCACATTTGTCACATTTGTTGAGTGCATTTGTGAAGTCTGTGTATATCGCATTGGAATTTTATTTTTCTTCCATATCATAATGGTCTAGTAGATGTGAAAGGCAGAAGTATCTTGCTTTAAATGCTTTTTGTACTGGGTTATGTACATGTTGACTTATGTGTTCAGTAATCTTAACTCTTGGCTGTATTTTTAAAGATTTTTATAATGTGTAATGTTAGTGTTATTGGTCTACAATTTAATGTCTGTTTTACTGCCTTCTTTGTGAAGTCATAAGTGTTACATGTTGTGTGTGTCAGGGATGACACCACTGTTTTTCTCACTGCTCTGATGTTCTGGCCTCAACTGACTTGTGGTGAGGGAACACCTACGCCCTTGTGCAAGCTGGCAGTCGGAGCTGAAAGTGTGCATGACAAATGTTGGCAGCTACAAGAAAGCTGTCCATAAGGGACACTGGGGTATGCTGGATTTTGTTAAAGATATGATCACCAGAGGCACATAGGGGTAAAAAATGTCACTATACACTTGGCCGGATATATAAATTTTATGGGCTGGATCAAATTTCTTCAGCAATGGAAGAACTGCAAAAAATTACTTGATGTTGGGGGGCTGTTTGAAGGGTAATTGCCTTCCCCCCTTCCGGACGATCTTACCCAAGGTCCACGGTTACATGACATCAACCATGTGTCCTCTTTATCATAATTTTCTAAAAAAATAACAATTATCTTTTGTTTTGGTATCTGTTTTCTTTCAATCTTTTTGCCTTTCATTGTAACACTTGTAAGCAATATTTTGTAGTGATATCACTTTGTTATCCCTGCCAATCAAGTGAGTGTTGAGAAAAGTGCTTTTCATATGCACTCAAAATCTGTTTTATAACCGAAACATATTTCTGACTTTGATGTATTTTCAAATTTGCAAGTAGGAAACATTTGTTTACTAAATTGCTAAATGTGCAAAATGCTGATAAGAGATATTTTTAAGATTAACTACTGGATCTAATGACCATGAATGTGTACTGAGACAAAACTGATTCCACAAGAATTTTTTAACTACCATCAAGAGAGATCAATTACAAGATGTTAATACTACACACATTTAGGCAAAATCTTACTTATGGACAAATGCCAGGATGTCAGCTGCACGCCCCGTTCCATCACAAACAATAACAGGGACTGGAGGGGAGTCGGTGACATATTCTAGAACTTGTCTTATTGTCTGGGGTCCCCCTTCTATGACAACACATACAACAGGGGTTGCCAGTCCACCACCTGCAAAAAATTAAATAAATAAGAGTTTATTACATATTCCTAAGCTAGAAAATATAGTGTTCTTTTAAAGATGGTGCTTGGTAGCACAAAACACATATAGAAATAACCCATTATTGTGAATGGGTTATTTCAGTAATGTTAAAACAGTAATGTTAAAATTCAAAGTTTGTGGGAAGTCACAAGATATTAAAGAAAATGGTCCTTGTTGCACCCAACGCACTATTAATCAAAGCTAAAGTACATGACCCCCTACATTGAAAAACAGATCTAGGGTAGATGTTCTAAACATGTAATTAACTGAAAATATTCACCAAATGATTTCTTAGATTTCCAGTCTGAACACTCTTCTAATACTGTGCATACCTTTGTCCTAAAGTACTTTATCATTTTGGAGAATGTACCTTCTGACTCATGAACATAAGGAATGGTATACAGCAATAATGAATGTTGATATTCATAGGCTGCAAATTGTAAACTTGCAGAATCTTTTTTTTAATTTTGGAGTGATTCATTTTCAACCCTAATCTAAAGCTTGCTTGCTTAGTTCTTGCATTTATTTTGTTGAGTATAACGCAGTTACTGTACAGAACTTGAGGAGGGCCCCCTCGGTAACTCCATAACCTACTTAACTAACTTAAGAACTGCACCAGATTCCAGTAGTTCACAAGTGTCTGCCAAAGACCGGGACCAAAATCTGGGCTCCTCAAACATCTAGGATCACCACAGTAACCAAAACTACCAGAAAGGTAGAGCGCACCATACAAACAACTGCATGGTAAACATAAGCAATGCTGTCCCAACAAAGCAAACAATCATTACCCGAATTGAAACCACTGATCTGTCACGCATGCACACCATCAGGTGGCAACCCTGGCCGCTAGTAGTCTTCAAATGTCACCACACTCATTCTTGTTGGTGCCCTGTTGACATAATGAATGATGGCAATCCTTTAGACTTTGTTCATCATAGGGGCCTTTGCTGGTGTTCCTGTTTAGCTTCATGTGTATGTGATGCCTTTATTTATGTTACAGCAGCACAGTATCAGGATGTCTTTTTCAGGGGGGGGCACACTGCTGCACGTAGCATAGTGCACTCTTCCCCAACTACATACTTTGTGAGATGCTCTCAGTGCTTGGTTTCCCTGCCAGGGCATGCAGCCTCCTAGTCAACTAAGGAGTTTGTAGTGCCATGTCTGGGGCTGTGGTGTTAATTCATTTTTTTTTTCTTTGCATTGGTGGTGGTTTCATTCCTTGCCTAGGGGGAAAGCATGTCATTGCTGAAACTGCCTACTCTTTAATGAGACACCCATTTGGCAATTGTCTATCAGAGACTACAGGGCAGTGAGATCAAGCTCTTGATGCACCACTTCCTAGCCTTTTATACCTGGTGCACTAATCGCCTCTAAACATTAACGTTTTCATAAATTTTTCTTGAAGTTTCATTGGCGATGGTGTTGACTTTAACAACCTCTTTCCTGAATGCATTCCACCTATTGACCACACATACAGGGAACGAGAACTTTGTTTCATCTCAAAGACTTGATTGCATGTCCAGCTTCCACCGATGTCCTCTTGTACTACCTCCTTTTAATTTAAATAGCCTTACTTTGTCCACTTTGTCTATTCTACTTAGGATCTCTTATGTAGTGATTACATCCCATTTCTTCTCAAAAGTTGTGAAGGTGACTTTCCTCAACCAATCCTCATAGTTGAGCTTTCTCAATTTAGGTACTGTACTAATCTAGTTGCAAACTTCTGAACTTTCTCAAGTTTCTTTTTGTGCCTCACAAGATGTGCATTCCATGCTGGTGCAACATAGTCTCACATATAGTGTGTGTGGATTTAAAAGCCTCCTTATTTAGATTCTTAAATGATCTTATGTTTGCTAACTTCCCATATGATGGTTATGCTATCATATTCACATGAGCTTCTGTGTTAATGTTGACATTATGTCTAATCTCAGGTAGTTTTTCTCTTACTGTTTCTTGTAATTGCCTTCCCTTATGGTATAGTTAATGCAGTTTATCTCTTTTACCCATTTTTCAGGAATTTATTCCTATTTGAATTCCAGCAGCCATTTCTCTCTCTACTCCTGAAGTTGTCAAGGTCTTCTTGCAGCACCCTACAGTCTTTTTTTGCCTCTTACTCTTCTAATTTGCAAAACAATAACATTTACAAACCACTCCTGGAATGTCATTTACATAATTAAAAAAACAATGGGCTTAGGAAAAAGATGTGTAACTCCACCTTCCATTTTTTCCAGCCTGACATATCCTCTCTAACCCTTAGTTTACTCTATCAGATACGCCTGTATCCAGTCCAGTGTCTTTTATTTTATTCCCCACTAGTCTGTCTATCTTGTTTAATAGTCTTATGAGTGACTTTATCTAAAGCTTTCTGGCAATGTAGGAAGATGAAGTCCACCCATCCTTCTCTTGTCTTACGTTGGTGACCCTGTCATAGAATCAATCAAGCTTGTTAAGCATAATTTCCCCTCTAAAGCTGTGTTGTCTATTTTAAAATTTATGCACCCCCTAAATAATCTATAATCCTTTATGTAGTGGTTTTCTCCAGCATTTTGTATGGAATGCATGTTAATAATGCCTCTAGTTCAGTGTTTCATGTTATCCCCTTTCTAACATAATGTTGAACACTACAAGTTAATGGAACACAGGAGCCCTACATCTTCCTTCAGACCCCCTTGATATCTGGTCTGGCTGTGCTCCCCCCCCCCCCTTCATCCAGTTCCTCTAGGTCTCTTTTTAATGTCTTAATACATTAACTTCAATTCTGTCTAATGTTATTTCTGGCAATGCTGTTAATTTACCTTGAACACCAATCTGGTTTGTTGAGTTCTTCACACACTACTTTGTCTTTCTCCAAAGAGTGTAAGGGTGGGTTTTCCCTGCCCACTTTGGGTGTCCTAGGGTTAGGTTCAGCTGTCTACTCCACTACTCTGTAAAGTCATAGTGGGACAGTTGGAAATGGAGATAGTAGAGAGGATACCCTTCTTGCAATGGGTGTCAGAGTTACTCCAAATGGGACTTGATGGAACCCTGGTTCATTCTTGACTTGACGACTGTGAACAGATTCGTTCTTTGTCTGATGTTCAATTTGACTATCCTTCATCACATTCATCTGGTTTTGTCTTCAGGGTCTTTAATGGCTGATGGCACCAGGAATACCATACAAGTTAGATTGCAGGTGTTATTGAATTGGAGCCCCCTGCTCTTTAACCTTTTGAAGATGTATGGCAACAGGGGTCGATTTTAGGTCTAATGTATGATTTAAAACTTCATGGGTACATGGGGGCTTAAATTTGCTTCCTCTGGTCTCCAGTAAATAGATGCCATCTTGGAAAACAACTGGAGCACTCCTCTTGTGTTAGGGTCTCTGTACTAAGCAACAATGAGTAGCACATGCACCACAGCTCACA
This sequence comes from Procambarus virginalis, assembly GCA_020271785.1. Taxonomy (NCBI): domain Eukaryota; kingdom Metazoa; phylum Arthropoda; class Malacostraca; order Decapoda; family Cambaridae; genus Procambarus; species Procambarus virginalis. The sequence continues at coordinate 5,540,348 of WNGS01163555.1, forward strand.
GGAGCAGCTCACAGCACTGCCATGCAGCTCGTGATCATGGCATCACTTAATAATGAAATAAATAACTGCAATAATTTAATGATAGCGATGTCAAACTTCCTTAACATGATAAAGACTACAAGATTTAATATACAGTATTGGTGAACCCGGTGCAGGTGATCATCACCACAAGGTACACAGCATGATGTAAACACAACAAAACTGAGGCTAACAGATTTCATGCTCCTTTAGAAAATGAACATGTGAAAAATTATTGATATTCAGGATTTAGTGACCAAAAATTTGATAACACTAACCAAACATTGCTGTTATCAGTGTGTGTAGTACATTGGTTGGCACTTGTCATGTGCCAGTAGCACCTTCATCACAGCCAAAGCAAGCTACACTCACTTTCCCCCCTTTCCAAAAGATCAGGGAACCACTTTTAATATTAATTTTTGTCTTGTTCTTGCACACCACAGGGTTGTAATGTAATCACATGCGCAGTGCAACGGTTAAAAGGTGCCGTAAAAAATAATAATTTTGTGGTGATGAGCATCCAAAAGTTAAAATATTTGTTAAAATTCCATTTGTTGTTCTATTATAGGACTAGTTTTAAAATAATTCACACCTTTATTTTGCGAACAATTTGATAACAAATTTTGTGTTACGTATTTCATTTTGGTATCAAACTGAATGAGTATATACTAGTCTGGTCCTAGTCCTAATTGGCACCTGCACCTAGTCTGCAGGTGTGCCAATTGGTGCTCATTCACGGGTAACTTGGCCGAATTAGGCTTTGCTGTGGGGAACCACACCGGGCTTTTAGACCTTATATGCATATACCCCTACTGTATAGAGAATTCTATTGCAAACACAATGATACCAAACAAACGACGTAGCACGAGAATTAAGGTGGGAAAAATGAAACGAGTATACACATTTCGGTGTCTCGCCCGAACCGTGCGCGTAGTGTTAACCAGCATTGATTCACTGATATTTGTACATTGTACACAGTCTTTATCACAGTCAGGCTCTTCTGTAATACTATCATGGCAAAATAATACCAGTTAATTATANCATAGTGGAGATTATCACAGTCAGTATGTGAGCTGCTGTGATAATCTCACATACTGACTTTGCTTCGGAGCTTATTAACTGTTTAATAATTGTAAACAAAGCTACCAAAGATTGAGGAAAGATGTACAGGTTCGTAAGTGCTTGCGTAACTGCTTCGTGAATCTGGCCACTGGGATGGGACGGGGGAAAGGAATGGTGCCCAACCACTTGGACGGTCAGGGATTGAATGCTGACCTGCATGAAGCGACACCGTCACTCTAGCATTCAGCCCAAATGTTGGCGTAGAGGGGTATCTGAATAATAAGGCAATAATAGTGGCATTCGTTTGGTATTAAGTGAAGGGTGCAGTGCGGTGGAAATATCCATTCCTATTAGCTTCTGCTGATTTTCTATATTTAAACATTTTGTGTCCAATGATGTACAGTATCGGGGTGTTATCAGTAATATTTGTACAACTTGTGTAGTATGCATATGCTCATATACAGTAATGTATATGTAACAGAAAGACTATCATAAATTTACTTACATCATTACTAGAGATGGGGGGTACCTTGGCATTGTCCAGGTCTCTCTCTCTCTCCCTCTTTCTCCCTCCCATCTGTCCATCCATCTATTCATCTATTCTCCACCTATCCATCCATCTGCCTATCCATCTATCCGTATATTTATTCATCCATCTACTCGTCTATCCATCCATCCATCCATCTACTAATCTATTCATCCTTCTATCCATGTATCTACTGTCAGTCTGTTGATATCTGTCTGTCTCTTAAAAAAAATATAATTATCATCATTGATGTGTGGGTGGTCACTGACGAGAGGAGCTTAGCAGTGTGAAATACTAGAAACAGAATAGTTGCTCCTTTACTCTGAGAAACAGGCATGGCTTGAGAAACCTTTGAAGCTATGGGATGATTGTCTTAAGGGGGCATAACTGCATTTCTTATAAGTTGTTCATTGTCAACCAATCTTTTTTGACTAGTTGTATATGATGAGAGAATTTCATTGCCTGCTTTTTTAACATAAAAGTTCTCATTATATATCATACCATGGGTCCCAAGAAAGTCAGTGGTAAAGTTCTACCTAAGAAAATAGTTGCAAGGATGACGATAGAGGATGACGATAGAGGAAAAAGAAGAGATTATTCATAGTGAGAATGTGATGTCTCACTACAGACAAGTGTTAAAACATAGTCAAAAACAAGTGTCTATAGAGAGATTCTTAGTAAGACAAGCAAGCAGTGAGCCACAACCAGGTGCTAGTGGTATGCCTGCAAAACATAGAAAAGCAAGTACCCCAGAAATGTCATCACTGTTGTTATAATGGAAGGGGACTCTCCCTTCCAACTAATTACATACAGTACTGTATTGTAACTAGTACAAAATGAGTGTTATTCAGTATAAAATGTATTTTTAAGTTAATATTTTTGGGGTGTAGAATGGATTAATTCAATTTACATTATTTCTTATGGGAAACTTCGTTTTGGTTGCCGAATTTTTGGTTGACTACGCATCTCTGGGAACAGATTACGATCGTAAACGAAGGTACCACTGTATATGGATTCCACTTGTTTCTTTTAGTGTGTTTGTAATGTGACAGTCTCAGAAACAGTGTTTAATACAAAGCAAAACACCAAACCCCTTACACCATGATGCCACCAATTTAGACTTGTTTCTTATGCTTCTGTTGTCTTGCACACAGTGAACTCCAGTTGTGACCTTGCTAGTTTTCCAACAACTTGTATTTAATCAACATATCAGTGTAAAGACACGTGTCAGTGTCTATCAAGAATATAGTTTTTGAAGGTTGGGGTGGATCTCTGCTCTGGCAAATATGATGACTTCACTGTTGAGCCAATAACTGGTCCATAAAAATTTCACTAAATTTTGAGTTTGTCATCAGTCCTCATGTAGAAGCACAGGTTCTTTTACCACTTTACATACTTGCACACTTATTCTACTGTCCAAGCTATAATATTTTTTATCCACTATATGCATATTTGTTACAGCTTAGTATAGCATTAGGTTTACAAATCATTTTCTTGGTCGTGGCATTTTTCTTTTCACTGTCTACCATCACACCAGAGTAAACAGTAATTATAGTCACATCATGGTTGTCCTTCCACTTAAGTGCCAGCATTTTTTCTTTAAGTCTACCACTTACCATTCCCATGGTTAATCTCAGAGACGTGTCTTTTTCTTTTCCTCTGTTGTCACTGTGTAACATGCTACAATTACCTTGTGGTGATTCGGAGTATCAATGGCCACCTGGTGGGTCGTCTGGTCAACCAGGCTGCTGGGTGCAGCTGCTTGCAGCCTGATATATAAATCACAGCCTGGTTGATCAGGTATCCTTTGGAGGTGTTTACAGAGGTCTCTCTTGAACACCGTGAGAGGTCGGCCAGTTTTGCCCCTTATATGTAAAGGGAGAGTGCTGAAAAGCTTGGGCCTTTGATGTTGATACCTGGATGATACCTGGTTGATGGGGTTCTGGGGGTTCTTCTACTCCCCAAGCCTGGCTCAAGACCAGGCTTGACTTCTGAGAATTTGGTCCACTAGGCTGTTGCTTGGAGCGGCCTGCAGGCCCACATGCCCACCACAGCCTGGTTGGTCCAGCATTCCTTGGAGGAAACAATCTAGTTTCCTCTTGAAGATGTCCACAGTTGTTCTGGCAATATTTCTTATGTTCACTGGGAAGGTGTTGAACAACCATGGACCTCTGATATTTATACAGTGTTCTCTGATTGTGCCTATGGCACCCCTGCTCTTCACTGGTTCTATTCTGCATTTTCTTCCATATCGTTCACTCCAGTATGTTATTATTTTATTGTGTAGATTTGGTACTTGGCCCTCCAGTATCTTCCATATGTACAGTATATTATTTGATATCTCTCTCGTCTTCTTTCTAGTGAGTACATTTGGAGAGCTTTGAGATGATCCCAATAATTTAGGTGCTTTATTGCGTCTATGTATGCCGTATATGTTCTCTGTATTCCCTTTATTTCAGCAATCTCTCCTGCTCTGAAAGGGAAAGTGAGTACTCAAGACAGGACAGTACAAGTGATTTTTATAGTACAACCATTGTGATGGGATCCCTGGATTTGAAAGTTCTTTCAGTGTACCTATTGCACTTCTGTTTTTCATGGAGCTCCATGAAAAGCATGCTTTTCATCCTCCTGGTCTCATGTGATATTATTTCATAGGCTGATTTGGAACTAGTCCCTCTAATATTTTCCAGGTGGAAATTATTATATACTTGCTCTTGCCTGCACTCTAGAGAATACAAATTAAAACTTTTTAATTGGTTCCATTAATTTAGAGGTTTTACAGAGTGGACTCGAGCAGTAAAGGGTCTTTGCACACACTCCTGGTAAGCAATTTCCTGACCAACTCGGTCAGGAAATGGACTGTCAAATATGATAAAAAATCTAGCCTGGCTCCTTTAACAAATGAAAAGGATGCTCAATGTTTTACTAGAGGTGAGAAGGAAGAGGACAATAATAATATGGTATCTGATAATACCATACTAGATCAGAAAGTGTCAATTATACGTGTCCTGAACACATTCCTGGTCAACTCGGAATGAGGCTATTACTGTGCCCCATTCTACTCTAGTGTCTTGGTAAGTATAATTATTTTCAAGACCAGAGGCATGGCATCCCTTGGGTATCCATCCCTGGTATGGCATCCCTTTTTAGAAAGGTTCTTGTTATGCAACCTGTTATTTTCTTGCATTCGTGACAGCTACTTTATTGTGTTCTTTAAAGGTATGGTCTTCCAACATGATTACTCCCAGATCCTTCATATTGCTTTTTCATTCTATAGTGTGATTTGACTGCATTTAATATGTTGTTTCCATTTTTGTATTTTTCTTTCTTCTATAGTGTAGGAGCTTCTACAGTTGTACTGTAGAGGGACTTGTATAATAATTATTGGGAGTGCAAAATGTGTCCCTTGACCAAATGTAGCATCATCAGTATGTTCACCACTGAGATGGAGAATCCATTTGGAATCCAACCTTGATTCATCAGTGTTGGCGCTAGCATAAATGATCACTTCTATCACTTGTCCTGACTGAATTACACAGAATGAGTAACTGATGTCCAAGCCCATACCACTTTGACAGTACTGTATATACTTTTTGAAGGATACACATCTCTTAACAACACCAGAGACTCAACAATGACAATGTTCTTTATCAATACAGTACATAATGTGATTTGTACTTATTTTTCAGGTGTGTGAAGACATGCCTCGCCTTCCTGTTTGCCGTGTGTATACAGAGCACGTTGTTATCCTCGAAACATAGAAATCACAGGAGGAGAAAATATCTACCACTCAACATGTACTTACTGAACTCAAGAGGTAAGGAAAGTGAAGTTTTCGTTCTAACAATTTTTTTATTATTTTTTTTATTTATTTATTCAAGAGTTCTTACATTCTTGTACAGCCACTAACACTCGTAGCATCTCGGGCAGGGCCTTAATCCTAATTTTCCCTGGAATATGACCCGTCAAATCACTTAACAACCAGGTACCCATTCACTGCTGGGTGAACAGAGGCGTATAGCTAAGGATCAGCGCCTAGTCAATCCTCCCCGGCCAGGATATGAACCCAGGCCAAATCACTCACGAAATGTTGGGCGAATGTTTTACCACTGCACCACGGAGACTGATTATGACTAATATACTTCCTTACATGTATCATCATCATTAACCCCCTGAACTGCACAAGCATTTCAGGAGGCAGCCCCTGTGTGTACAAGAATTAATCTTAATTGCCTTCTTATAATGAAGTCCCAATAGCAGCACCAAATTATGATTGCTCGTAATTACCTAAGTGTAATTACCTAAGTGTAGTTACAGGATGAGAGCTACGCTCGTGGTGTCCCGTCTTCCCAGCACTCTTTGTCATATAACGCTTTGAAACTACTGACGGTCTTGGCCTCCACCACCTTCTCCCCTAACTTGTTCCAACCGTCTACCACTCTGTTTGCGAAAGTGAATTTTCTCATATTTCTTCGGCATCTGTGTTTAGCTAGTTTATATCTATGACCTCTTGTTCTTAAAGTTCCAGGTCTCAGGAAATCTTCCCTACCGATTTTATCAATTCCTGTTACTATTTTGTATGTAGTGATCATATCACCTTTTTCTTCTGTCTTCTAGTTTTGGCATATTTAATGCCTCTAACCTCTCCTCGTAGCTCTTGCCCTTCAGTTCTGGGAGCCACTTAGTAGCATGTCTTTGCACCTTTTCCAGTTTGTTGATGTGCTTCTTAAGATATGGGCACCACACAACCGCTGCATATTCTAGCTTTGGCCTAACAAAAGTCGTGAACAATTTCTTTAGTATATCGCCATCCATGTATTTAAACGCAATTCTGAAGTTGGAAAGCGTGGCATAGGCTCCTCGCACAATATTCTTTATGTGGTCCTCAGGTGATAGTTTTCTATCTAGAACCACCCCTAGATCTCTTTCTTTATCAGAATTCTTTAAAGATTTCTCACATAATATATAGGTTGTGTGGGGTCTATGTTCTCCTATTCCACATTCCATAACATGGCATTTATTAACATTGAATTCCATTTGCCAAGTGGCGCCCCATGTACTTATTTTGTCCAGGTCATCTTGAAGGGCATGACATCTAGGCATCATCTAAGTTTCTTATCCTTCCTATTATCTTAGCATCATCAGCAAACATGTTCATATAATTCTGTATACCAACTGGTAGATCATTTATGTAGACAATAAACATCACTGGTGCAAGAACTGAACCCTGTGGTACTCCGCTTGTGACATTTCTCCAGTCCGATACATTGCCTCTGATCACTGCCCTCATTTTTCTATCAGTCAGAAAATTTTTCATCCATGTTAGAAGCTTACCTGTCACCCCTCCAATATTTTCCAGTTTCCAGAACAACCTCTTATGTGGAACTCTGTCGAAAGCCTTTTTTAGGTCCAGATAGATGCAGTCAACCCAACTATCTCTTTCCTGTAATATCTCTGTTGCTCGGTCATAGAAACTGAGTAAATTCGATACACAGGATCTTCCCGATCGAAAACCATACTGTCTGTCTGATATTATATCATTTCTCTCCAGGTGTTCTACCCATTTAGTTTTAACTATTTTTTCCAATATTTTGACTATTACACTTGTCAATGATACCGGTCTATAGTTAAGGGTCTATCGGTCTATCGTGAAGCAGTCTTCGGGTGTGGTCACTCCCAGAGGGGGGAGGGTAGAGGTTGTCACATTTAATATACACATACAGGGTTACCTCAGTTTAAGAGTTTAATTCGTTCCTGGAGACGGCTCGTATTCCGAAAACTTGTATTCCGAAGCTAATTTCCCCATAAGAAATAACGGGAAATGAATTAATCCGTTCCTGACTACCCCAAAAACCCCACATCAAACTAAATTTTTATACCTAATTCATCTAAATAAACCTACAAAATTATGTTCAAGTTATTACTTACCTTGCTGTTGAATGCTGTAGGCGTATGGAAGATGGTGAGGAGGGGGGAGGAGGAGAGGAGTTACTGTTTGGAAGGGGAGTCCCCTTCCATTATCACATCAGGCAGTGAGGACTTCACTGGTATGCACACACTGGCACATTTTGCCTGCATACCACTAGGACTTGCTTGTCTTATTAAGAATTTGTCTAAAGACACTTGTTTTTCCCTACATTTTAACACTTGCTTGTAGTAAGACATCACATCATTTAAAAGGTCAATGCAACGGCCTGCTACAGCTTTATCTGGGTGAGTTTTTTCAACAAAACTTTGCAGTTCTTCCCATACTTCACACATTTTCTTAATCAAGAAGGGACATCCTCTACTTCCTCTACTCACAGCTATTTCTTAGGTTGAACCTTACCAATGGCTTTCTTGAGACCCATGGTGAGATATATAATAACAAATTGTATAGTCAAATGACCAAAAATCCAACAAAACACTGAAAATCCAGGTGAAGAATTGATGTGGGATAGTCACTGGGCGCGAGACAATGGTAAACTGAGGGGCGGAGGGGGCGACGATCACCGAACCACCACGCGCTAGGTCGCCCTGAACGCGTATCAACAAACTCGCGTTCCAAGGTAACCCTCGCCTTCCGAGACATATTTTCCGAGGAAATCCTGCTCGTATTCCGAAAAACTCACATACAGGGACACTCGTGTTCCGAGGTACCAAGGCTCATCAATATTTTTCAGTGCAATTATCTATTGGGCTATCAATAGTGGAATTTATATCATAGAATACAGTATGTGAAACATTGGCATGCACAAATATATGCATGTCATTAATATGTGCACCATTATGTTCTTAGAACAATAAACATACTGATTTTGCTGTTATACTCTGTAAGATATGTTATATACAGTATAACTATCAACATGTTTATGCACTGTTGCCAACCACTAAGCCGTTCTGGTGGGCATGATAATCTAATAACCAGTGTTGCAAGCTAAGCCTAGTCCTGCATATTTTGCACTAAATTTCAACTGCACACATTGAATATATTTTGTCTTATTTGTATTTTAAATGTCTTTTCCATGGCTTTTATAATTGCAATGATGAATTTGGCTGCCAATAATGTTATTTATATCACAGAATGTGTAGAACCTCAGTATGCACAAATATATTCGTGTCACTGTGTGCACCATAATATAATATTAAGATGAAAAAACACTACTGCATTGTACTTTTCCTGTTATCACACTGTATCACTGTATACATATGTTATACTGTATGTAACTATATGTTTATACACCATTAAGCAGTTCTGGTGGGTGTGATTATCCTGTAACCAGTGATGCAAGCACAGCCTGGCCTCCACACCTCTTTAAATTCTGTTAACTCTTTAACACGTTAGGTGAGAAGGTGGTGGTCAAAACTGCCAGTAGTTTCAAAGCATTATATGACAAAGAGTACTGGGAAGACGGGACACCACGAGCGTAGCTCTCATCCTGTAACTACATGTAGGTAATTACACCATTGGCACATAATAAAGCATAGTGCTGTCCGATATACTACTTACACTGCTAACACTAGCCAAAACACTGATATAATTATCAGAATCCTGAAAACTAAATCCTGAAAATTAATAATTTTCCAAAGGAACATGAGGTCCCATTGCATGATGCGCAGCTGCACCAAACTGTTGCTGTGCTGTGATGGCAAAGTAGTCCTTTCACTGGGATGGCCACCATCTGTTTTGAGTTCATTGATATTTAAACTTGTATATACAGTAGTCTTTACATCTGTCAGGATCTTCCATATTGCTAGCATCTAAAGTTATTGGTTTCTTATCTATTTCATCATCATTAAGTGATGGTGTGAGGATGCATGGTGGTGCAGTGAGCTGCTGCTGCATGTGCTACTCATGTTTGTTGTATTAGTACAGACACTCTTAACCAAGGTGGTTAAGAGCCCACAATTTTTTTTTCCAAGATGGCACCTGTTTACTGGATGCCTGACGACGCAAATGTGAGCCCCTTGTACCCGCAGGAGTTTCAAATGTTTTGCGGTACCTAAACCATCCCAGGATATGACGTGCAACACCGGTTAAACATCCATGAATGGAATGTGCAGTTAAGAGGTTAAAAATCCATAATTTCCCAAACTCTTGTCTCTAGATTGGTGCACACAGGAATTACAAGGCACTTCCTCTGATTTCAACAGAGGAAGGAAATATGTTATCACATAGTTATTTGTCATCCTCAACATGTTTGATCAGGTCCTCATCAAAGAATGCAATGAAATAGTCCAGTTTCCACATGGTTTGCACATGGCAAAATCAACACTGATTTTTTAGGTCACTAAATTCACGAAACGAGTCATTTTCATCAGATTCCATATCCTGGTGCATATCATGTGCTGTACTGGGCTTCACAAACAATTCTTTTGTATGGCGCAGCATGCCACCTAGCCGGCATGGCATGGTTTCTCACACCTTGAGGTGATTCTGAAGATCAATGTCCCTGTAGCCCAGTCTCTTGTCTAATATTTCCGGTTGAGGTTAATTTCAACCTTCCGGTCAATCAAGCTGTTTGATGCTTCTGCTCAGAATCCGACATGAATTACAAACTGATTGGTCAGGTATCCTTTTGTGGTGCTTATCAAGTTCCCTTCTGAACAATGTGAGAAGTTGGTTAGTTATGCCCCTTACGTTGTCCCCCTTATGAGGGAGCCGATGGCTGAGCGGACAGAACACTGGACGCGTGATCCTGTGGTCCCGGGTTCAATTCTGGGCGTCGCGAGAAAACAATGGGCAGAGTTTCTTTCACCCTGGTGTCCCTGTTACCTAGCAGTAAATAGGTACCTGGGAGTTAGTCAGCTGTCACGGGCTGCTTCCTGGGGGTAGAGGCCTGGTCAAAGACCGAGCCGTGGTGACACTAAGCCCCGAAATCATCTCAAGATAACCTCCTAGATATGTTTTGAAAAGGTGTTGAAAAGCATTGGGACCCCTTAACGTTTATAGAATTATCTGTTAGTACTGTCTCCACTCGATCATCCGGACTATATGGGAAGGACCCCCAGCCGGATTATCACGTTTTTCGGATAATGGTACTTTTTCACCTACGAGTCCAAAGTGACCATTTCCAACAATTTTTATACTACAAACAACATAATTTGAATTACCTTGCCACATATAATTATTAGATATTCAACTAGAAACCTCAACTTGCCTTGTTGTTGTTCGTCTTCTTGATTGATGCCACACATCTTGAAGTTAAGAATTGTTAACAATTTTACATAACCTATACTAACACAACACTAAAAGTAACACTTAATTACTGTACAGTTCATTAAGCAAAGTTAGTTTTGACTGCCAGCTGCTGAAGCCTCACTGGTTGAAGGTTCTTAGCTTGCTTGTGAGGAGCCCTCACGTTGTTACAAGAGCGCTTTGCCTTGCCGCTCATTTGTTGAAAGGCGACTTGCCTTGCGCCTCACTTCTGTAACGGCGTTTGCAATGCCCTCACTTTGTTGTAACGGTGCTTGGCTTGCCTGTGGCGCCTCAGCTTGTCTAAAGGGACGCTTGGTTGCCCTCACTCATGAGTTAGAGGGCTTTGGGCGTAGCCTATGACGGTCCTTCACTTGTTACAGGGCGCTTCCATCAGGTGTAGGCGTTGACAGGTTGAAGTAGCAGCATTGGCTTGCCGTGTGGCGCACTCACTTGTTGCAGGATGTGCCTGCTGTGGGCTCATAATGGCACTTTGTTGGTTGGCGCCTCACTTGTTGAAGGCAGCTGGGCTTGCCATGGGCGCCTCACTGTGTACAGGCGCTGTGCTGGCCCGTGGTGCGCCTCGCTTGTTGTGAGGCAGCTTTGGCTTGCCTGTGGCCGCCTCACTTGTTGAAGGGGGTTGGCTTGCCTGTGGCGCCTCACTTGTTGAAAGGCGCATTTGGGCTGCCTGTGGCGCCTCACTTGTTGAAGGCCGTTAGCTTGCCTGTGGCACCTCACTCGTTGAAGGCGCTGGGCTTGCATGTGGCGCCCTCACTGTTTGAAGCCGCATTTGGCTTGCCTTTGGCGCCCTGTCCACGTTGGCTTGGAAGGCAAGTTGCTAGTCCTGTTCCCTTGCACCGTGATCAAGCACGATAACCTTTTCTTATTGCCTCTGGGGGGTGAAACCTTCCTTACCCTCCAGAACGATTGATGCTGCTACCAGACATAGTCTTGGCCAAAAATGTTCAAAGTTACTAATGAAAAGTAAAAAAGTTATTTAAAAAAATATTCACTAATGGCGCAGCACTGTGTATAACTCGAGGGACAAGAGCACATGGGTTGACCAGAGTTGGACGGGTTCCACTTTGGGGGTGGGGCAGCTATAGCATGTTATGTAGGCGCCAGGAGGAAAAAAACTCAATATTTTTTATCAAGGAAACTTCAGCGTGTGCACATTGCTTTTAGAAAACGTTATTTGTATTTGTGTATGTACATGTCATTACTAGTACTTATTTCATTGGTTTTTGGCTATGATTAATTGTTTTAAGATGTAATGGTAATTCCTGTACCCAGGTGGGCCCTCCCGACGCTCTACTCCGTGCCTCCCACCACTCCCGACACCACCCCACCCCACTCCCCACCCCTCCTCCACCAGTCCCGTCTAGACAGCCACAGACGGGATTAATCCGGTATGGCCGAATGTTCATTCGGCCAAACCAGTTTTTATCCGGTTCCTGTGGCCATTTGGACCGGATATTATTGTGATAAACTTTATTTCTATCACACGATTTTAGCAGTATATAAGGGCGTTTTCCCGCCGTGTTCGAATCCCCGTATAATCGTGAGGTTACTAGTATAGCCACTGTGCTTCTTGCTCTACCTATTAACCTTTGTGTTGCTCAGGGGCTATACTTAGCGTACTTGTCA
>WNGS01163555.1:5566175-5593733 GCA_020271785.1 Procambarus virginalis
GACGGCAGAACTAGATTGGGCGCAACAAAGATGTCCCTTATCACCCCATTAATTCTCCCAAATCTAAGTAAATATTAAATTAGTTTACTGCTTTATGCTAATGATTATTTGTGCATTTCTGAGTTATCAACATTCAGGTACTCCCTAAGGCAAAAAATACCTGTCCCTAGAATTATTAACAAGCAGGGTGACATGCTGGCACCAAGGCTACTTGAACCTTTCAAAGAGACTGCAGACCTTTACTTACCTACTGGAAAAGATGCAATAGGTGATTGTTCCTTAGAACAACCAACAATGGGAAGTGGAGGGCAGGAGAGGAACTAGCACCACCAGCAAGCAATCTTGGAAAGTAGGCAAGCATGATGACTGGGAGCCCAAAAGAACCATTCATTTATACATAAATGAATATTACACAAATGAAACTTTCAGAGAACCACTCTGGTGAGTCTGGCAATAGTCCTAAAGCCAGATTGAAATGGCTGAACCTGAATGTGGTAGATAGATGTGACATACCCAAAACTCTAACAGCCTCAGAACCTTGAAATCAAGATCCTGAGCCAAGACTGACTCGAAATCACTGGTGAAGCATGGATTAGTGGTCATCCATCAGAATAAAGGGTTGTCTGGTTCACACTGTATAAGGCAAATACTGATATTGCCATCTTGACCATGTTTTGAAGCCGTTTCAAAATATGGTTAGTTCACATTCTGCCTGTTATGTATATATAGTGCCCCTCCAAATCAGTAATTAAAACACCAAAGCTTTTCATAAATCTGTTGCTAAACCCATGGTGTACGGTATAGTATTTTTTGTCATATATGAGAAGAAACCGTTCATTAAAATACTGTATAAAAGATCCAGCCTGTCAGTGATTGTTGTATAAATCAAATAGTGTACTAACTTATTAATTATGAAGTCAGTAGTTGACTTACTTATAGTTTAGGCTGGAGGATGGATTGAACAGATCATCTCTTGTTGATATAACCCCTTTCCACCAAGTGATGGACTGAATCTGATGAAAATACTCTGCAACAATCACCCTTTGGGCCAACATCTTTAGAATGTAGGTGAAGAAATAATGTAATGGCAATCCTGTGGCAACAAAATTATCTGGGAGGACTGAGAAGACAAAGTCCAGGGATATACCCTTGGGCATGATCTTTAATAGGCCTGATGAATGGTCCACAGGCAAAAGCTGTGCAGAGAGCGACAGTGCACACTTCCCAGGGTGAGTGGAGCTTTTCGGGCAGCACTCGAAGAGGGCACCCAGAGCAGGTGTATCACTTTAAGGTTCTGGCTAACCTTTTCCCATTTATCTCATGCTGGAGAATGGAACTACTGGTTTGAAGTGCTAGGAGCTCGGTATCCACTGCACTTTGTCAGGAAAGAGAAGGGCAGATAATATTTACTTAGCAAAAAGATTTTATATTTCAACTTTTTTTTTTATTTTAAGATCTTGTAGATCTTTTTTTTTTTTTTTTAATAGCACTGACCTCACATACAAGAGTATTATTAGAGAATTACAATAATAATTACTTATTCAATTAATGAATTGCTTATCTTACAAGAGAATTACTCATGGTCTTACTAGTTTGTTTCAACATAACGCCCACAGTTTTATCAATGTTGTACGAGGTATAAATTTCAGACTTAGGAACAACTCGTCAACTTTTTTCATGGTCTATTCTTCTCGATACAACACATTTCCTCTTATTTTGTCACTAGTTTAAGCTTGTGACAACACTGGTGTGTAAAACTTATGCAAAAATCTTATGAAAAAAAATCTACTCCACTTATGTAAAATCTCTCTAGTCCTATAAGTAGGAAGGAAAGGAAGGCAAGTGCAGTAATGCCAGGGATGCTACATCACATGGCTGCACAAGCCAGAGGTGCCGAGTTAGGTGGGCAGGTGCAGGCTAGGTTACACCATCATACAATTGGCCTGTGTGAGCATTGTGAGATACTGACCCCCTACACAGTTTCCTGGCCATATTCAGTCAGTTAATAGGTATTTATTTATCTGTGGTTTGACTGGTATGGTGAGCCAACTTAACAGCTATCTGACTCAGACTGGAAAATACATTACTTTATTAATGTTGAATAGGAATTAATTTTTCCATGTATATTTATTTGTAAGTTGTATATATTTCCATTTTGTATTTGTGCAGATATAAAAATAAGTTTTCAAAATATTTCAGATTTGTTGCGCTGAACAGCCATCACACATTCTTCTTGCTTGTGGACAATGGAACAGTGGGAAAATATGGACCTGAATTGATCCTGAGACGAAAATTAGAACACTATATTTCCAAACAACGTATTGAAGCTCGTAAGTTATAAGTGTGTGCAGTTTATACCATATGGCTTAAATACTGTCGCATCTAAATTGTAGTGTGCACGCTAGGATTGTTTTGGAATTTGGTCTACTGTATTGCAGTAGTGTATACAGTATAAGGAAAAGGGGGGGGGGGGACGCCTGTTGAAGGTAATTTCGATGATTCCCCACGGAGCAATTCCCACACTTACAACACGACCACTGCGAACTCTCAGTGAGGACTCTGACACAAGTGCCTCTCCAACTTGCCTCGTAACACCTGTCAACATTAGACAATGTATTGAATTACATGCAAAAGATGATTTACTGTAGTTATAAAATTCTAACAAGTGGTTAATAATTTGTTTATCTTATAACTTTACTCAATTCCCAACTAAATGAGATACAAAAGGGTTGTTAATGTTTTACATAAAGCTCAACACTACTTTAAATTAAATCTTGTGCAAATTGTCATCTAGGTAAATTGTCTAGAGTATTTTATCCTATAGACATGTGAGTAGGATATTACAGACATAAATGGAGTGTTTTGTGTATAGGTCTGAGCAAGCTATTTTACATAATAAACTAGATTTATATATACAAAATATATTCTTATCAAAAATACATATAATTCCAAAAGTACAAAATTTAAAAAGACTATGAATAATGTTCAATGAAATCACATTACATTAATGTACCAGTGAGAAAACAAGTTTTTCTCATTGATACATCAGTACTGATTTTCTCATTGATACATCATCTTAATGTGATTTCATTTTGCATTTGCGTTGGAGTTGGACCACAGCCAGAGTGCATCGAGGAAATGTGTGAAATCCTTGATTAGGCTTCAGTGGAAGCTTCAGGACCCCTAGAGAATTCAGTAGAATTCTAGGTTGCATTGCTTTTGACCATGATATGGTGTAGTGGTCTAAGGCATGAGCTTGGGAGTGCCAAGTGAGCGGGTTTGGAGCCTCCTCATGATTCCTACCGATTTTCTCGTGAATAATGTTGAATACTGGTACAACTTTAGTTGTACCAGGTCTATTATTTGTATATTTTATTTCTTTGTTTTTTATATTTCTATATTTACATATTTCTAATATTTAGAAATTTTTTTTCGTAGACAGAAGGAGGCTATATTTTACTAAATACGGAATACAAAGGTATTTCCTATTTCCTCTAATGACATTTGTAAGATATTTTGGTTCAAGTTCATCAATACTGATTACTAATTCATAACAAAATAAACCTTATTTTTCTTTCATTGGGTAAAGTTTCACTTGCTAAATGCTCTTGATGTTCATTCAAGTTTTAAACAAGACATTTATTAAGTCTATCATAATACAATATGAGTGAATATCTTGGTAGATATTAAATTTATTTTGAATTTTACTTATCATTTATTAAAATACTGTATGGCTGTAGTTAAAATAATTTAAGGAATGTGTCAGACAACTGCCTGGAACGTCCCTCAAGTACAAATTCAGCATAGAATGTAATATCATGGTGGTGGGTCCCCTTGGTGGGTCCCTCAAGCTAACCACCTGGTTAGCTCCAACACCACCACCCACCCACACACACCCAACACCACACCACACCACACCACACCACACCACCACACCCTTGCATATCATAAGCCTACTGAAAACCACAAGCAGAATCTGGTCCACTCAAAAGAGGCAGAGGTAATCTGGGGATATTAGATCAACACAAATCAAGAGCAAAAAAAAAAACTACTGTACCAGAACGATAGTGTGCCCCAAACAAGAAAAATGCATAAACAAACATTGGTAACCTTGTCAACTAGGTACACACTTGTTAGCCAGTTACCAGTGCTAGTTAAATGATATATACAGCTTAAGATGCCAGATATTGTTGCAGTAGCAGAGAAAAAACTGGGAGACATAATTTAAATAAAGTGGTATTCCCGAGGGGCTGAAGAAGTGACAGAGAATTTAGAAAGAGTGGAGGTGTTGCTATCCTGGTGAAGAAACAACTAATGGCAAGAGAATTAATATTTGATAACTCTTGAGATGTCGACATAATGGTGCTGGAGATGTATAGTCAGAATGAAAAACTGATAATCATTACTACATCAGTCCATCAGCAAGAAATACATGGAATAAGGAGGAGCTGAATGACAATAGAGAGAGCATTATAATGATCATGAGAGAATTAATGTAAAACTTGATAAAAGATAAATCACACGTGTTGATACTTGATGACTTCAATTTATGATCGATAGATTGGGAAGAGTATGAAGCAAGAACAGAAGACCTTTGGACCGACTGATTCGTAAACCTCATCTTGGAGTCTTTCATGTATCAACTTGTAAAAACAGCCCACAAGAATGAGAGGTGATAATCATTGCTGGATTTGGTATTTACCAGGATAGAAGGAGAAGAGATATTTGACATTCAGTACCTCCCTCCAATGGGCAAGGGCAACTATATCTTTTTGGAAATTAGATATGCATTGCATTATAATTTAGAAGAGATTGGAGTCAAGGAAATACTGTAGTGGAAAAACTTATTCCAAGAGAGGACACTATGGGGAACTTGGCAAGTTCTTTACTGAATTTGACTGGAAAGGTCGACTAGTAGGAAATGAAATGGTTGTATGGTGCCCATATCTCAAGAAACACAGCAACTGGAAAAGGTGCAATGACATGCAACAAAATGTCTTCTGAAACTGGAAGACAAGAGCTATGAGGAGAGGCTAGATGTGTTAAATATGCCAAAGCTAGAAGATAAAAGAAAAAGGAAGCAATATGATTACTACATACAAAATAGTAATGGAATCAACAAAACTGATATAGAAAAATTCTTCAAACCTGGAACATCAAGAACAAGAAGTCATAGATATAAGCTATGGAAACAAGGCTGCCAAAGAAACATTAAAAAGGTCACTTTTGCAAACACAGTGGTATTCAAATGCAATAAGTTAAATGAGAAGGTGGTGGATTTTAAAATCGTCCATAGTTTCAAAGCGTTCTATGACAAAGAGTACTGGGAAAATAGGACACCCTGAGTGTATCTCTCATCCCTTAACTACACTTATGTAAAATAAAACACATATTTAATAATTACTCCCTCCACCACTTTACCATCCTGCCCAAACGCTCGGACTGGATGGTAGAGCGACAGTCTCGCTTCATGCAGGTCGGCGTTCAATCCCCGACCGTCCAAGTGGTAGGGCACCTTTCCTTTCCCCCATCCCATCCCTAATCCTTACCCTGACCCCCTTCCAAGTGTTATATAGGCGTAATGACTTGGCACTTTCCTCTGATAATTCCCCTCTCTCCACCAGAAGATGGCAACCCAGGGATTCAGCCACCGCAGACATGTGGCAACCAAAGATGAAAACACTAGAAGCCCCTGAAAAGGGAAGGGTGCTTTGCTTTGCTTCCTTAGTTTAATATAAATCTAGAACCTCTTGTTCTTAGAAGTTCCAAGTTTTAAGAATTCCACTGTCAATTTTATCAATTCCTGTTATTACTTTGTAACAGGAAAAAGCAGTGGCCATATCACCTCTTTTTTTCTCCTTCTAACTTTGGCACATTTAATGCCTCTAGCCTGTCCTCGTAGTTCTTGTCCTCCAGTTCAAGAAGCCATTTCATAGCATTCCTTTGCACCTCTTCCAGTTTACTGATGTGCTTCTTGAGATATGGGCACCATAGAACTGTTGCATATTCCAATTTTAGTCTCTCAAAATTCACGAATAGTTTCTTTAATATTTTACCATCTTATATTTAAAAGCAATTCTAAAGTTGGAGAGCATAGCATATGCTCCTCACATAATGCCCTTTATACTTGCTTAATTGTGATCACATATGTACTTGCAGGATTGAGCTTTGGCTCTTTGGTTACGCCTCTCAACTGTCAATCAACTAGTGTACAGATTCCTAAGCCTACTGGACTATCATATCTACATTTGAAACTGTATTTGAAGTCTGCCTCCACTACATCACTGCCTAATGAATTCCATTCCTTGTGCATTTTTTGTAGTCCTCTGGTGACAATCTACTATCCCGACCCACCCCTAGATTTCTTTCTTTGCCCGAGTTCTTTAATGCCTTTTCAAATAATCTGTGACCTATTTTCTCATATTCCACATTCCATAACATGGCATTTATTCACAATGGACTCCATTTGTCAAGTGTTGCTCCATACACTTATTTTACACAGGTCACCATGTGTGTGGGTGTGAGAAATGTTAAATTCCAATTCGAGTTCTGTATTATTCTGAAAACTTATTTGAATAGCATTAAATCTTGTTGAATTAGTCGCATACATTTTGAATCTGCAAGAAGAAGAAGACAATGATGAATACACCCGGGGTCCAAATGACAGTGAATAAACATACCTGTATTAGTTCCTGCTGTGAAGACCCAAGCACCAGTTGTTTTGGCTGCTTTTAATAAACCTTTTCTAATAACTTTTTTTAGTTTGGGTTGAAGATCAAAATTAGTTTTACCACCTTGTACTGTAATAAGCAGTTTTGGGAGATCTAGCCCCCACTCTCCTGTTAGAAGCTGCAGGATATGGTCTGGTCGTGTGTCATGAGCGAGTCTCACATACTGAAATAAATAAAAAACTGTTAAAAAGAATACATGTGACCATGGGACTTGATTGCCTTGATGGGACCAAGTAGCTAAATTTCAAACCATGCCAGCACTAATGGTGGCATTAGGTAAATCAATATCGAATGTGTGAGTGGTTTAATATGTGCGAGAATACATGTTTCTCCCTGATAATGACTAAGCCTTTTATACTGTGCTTCACAAGAGAAAGTTAGTCACACAGTATATGACAAAGAGTATGCCATATACTCAAATACTAAATATTGACAAATGCTCCTCACATTTGGAGAGCCCAGGGTTATTCAAAGTTAAATTTAGTCTGTTAATTTCTCTTTTAAATTAAGTTTTTGTTAATTTCTCTTCAAATTAAGTCTTTGTTAATTTCTCTTTAATTAAGTCTTTCTCAATTTCAAAGAAAGCAGAGGGCTAGCATAAATGAAGTCAAGTCAGACTGGGAGACTGTTGTTAGTGGACTGCCCCCCAAACATTGTCCTGGGACATCTTGTTATTTACCACTTACATAAATATATATATACTGTATATATATTTTTATATATATATACATCTCCTATCCCTTTCAAGGCTAACCTAGTTTCTTAGGTGCACCCCATCTTACAACAGCCCAAAGCTTGAAAAGTTTGACTTCTTATGTAGTATGTATGAGAAAGTATGATGTGACTTCATCACGGTGTGTGCACCTGTGCGTGAAGCTCCCAGAGGCAGTTGTGCAGGTGATTTAAGACTCGCGCGTTGCAAAAATATATTTTCATTTATCTTTAATGCATTTTCACTACTTTCTAATTAGTTTTTTGTCGTATCTGATGCATATTTGTGTCCTTTACGATATGTATACAGTAGAACGTTCCTAATGTTCCAAGGAACTGTTATACATGTGTCACTAATTTGTCCAGAATTTTTTTTTATTGTCGCAATATTACTTGCTCAATATTCAACATATTTACAATATGTACACTCACACACACACTATTTACAGTCACACACTGTACTACACATTATGGTTTTCGATCTGGAAGATCCTGTGTAACAAATTTACTCAGTTTCTATGATCGAGTCACAGAGATTTTACAGGAAAGAGATGGTTGGGTTGACTGCATCTATCTGGACCTAAAAAAGGCTTTCGACAAAGTTCCATATAAGAGGTTGTTCTGGAAACGAACATATTGAAGGAGTGACAGGTAAGCTTCTAGCATGGATGAAAAATTTTCTGATAGAAAAATGAGGGCAGTAATCAGAGGCAATGTGTCGGGCTGGAGAAATGTGACAAGTGGAGTACTACAGGGTTCAGTTCTTGCACTGGTAATGTTCATAAACAATCTACCAGATGGAATACAGAATTATATGAATGTGTTTGCTGATGATGCTAAGATAATAGGGAAGATAAGAAACTTAGATGATTGTCATGCCCTTCAAGAAGACCTGGACAAAATAAATATATAGAGCACCACTTGCAGGCAATGAGTCACAATAACGTGGCTAAATTATGTTGACCAGATCACACACTACAAGGTGAAGGGACGATGATGTTTCGGTCCGTCCTGGACCATTCTCAAGTCGAGTCTTGAGAATGGTCCAAGACGGATCGAAACGTCGTTGTCCCTTCACCTTCTAGTGTGTGGTCTGGTCAACAGAGCACCACTTAGTAAATGGAATTTAATGTGAATAAATGCCATGTTATGGAATGTGGAATAGGAGAACATAGACCCCACACAACCTATATATTATGTGAGAAATCTTTAAAGAATTCTGATAAAGAAAGAGATCTAGGGGTGGTTCTAGATAAAAAAAAACTATCACCTGAGGACCACATTAAGAACACTGTGCAAGGAGCCTATGCTACACTTTCTAACTTCAGAATTGCTTTTAAATACATGGATGGAGAAATACTAAAGAAATTGTTCACGACTTTTGTTAGACTAAAGCTGGAATATGCAGCGGTTGTATGGTGCCCATATCTTTAGAAGCACATTAACAAACTGGAAAAGGTGCAAAGACATACCACTAAATGGTTCCCAGAATTGAAGGACACGAGCTACAAGAAGAGGTTAGAGGCATTAAATATGCCAAACTAGAAGATAGAAGAAAAAGAGGCAATATGATCACTACATACAAAATAGTAACAGGAATCAATAAAATTGATAGGGAAGAATTTCCGAGACCTGCAACTTCAAGAACTTGAGGTCATAGATTTAAACTAACGAAACAAAGCTGCCAGAGAAATAAGAAAATTCACTTATGTAAACAGAGTGGTATACAGTTAGAACAGGTTAGGTGAGCTGGCCAAAACCATCAGAAATTTTAAAGCGTTATATGACAAAGAGTACTGGGAAAACAGTACGCCACGAGCATAGCTCTCATCCTGTAACTACACTTAGGTAATTACACTCAGTACTTCAGAAGTTAGTGATAACCAAAGAGCAGTCTTTGAGACAGAAAGCGACTTTGCACTCGATGCACCAGATGCACACACATTTTTGCTTTCTGATTTTTCGTTCTGTGTGCTTGCAAACAATGCACTCACATATATCCTTGGCTTTAGTTCCTGTAGATGGTATGTAGCCAAGCTTGTTGAAGTGTAAAGTAGTCTTGAAAAGATCCAGGAAAAATCAATGTGTAAGGTAGTCTTGAAAAGATCTAGGAAAAGATCAATGAAAAATTCTGTCCTGGTATCACTTATATCTTCACCTGTATATGGAAAAGTGGGTGCAACACCAACATCAGAATCATCAAATTGTGGTTTGTGTGGTACAAAATTATCACAGTACTCTTGCGAATTCACCCGTGTTCCCTTGTACTGGCACCACCACCACCAGTGGCATAGTAACACCATCATGGAAGCCACTAACACACTGTTTATCTATGCTACTTGTATCAGAAGCATCATCACTGAACCCAGAAAATGATTCATCTACAGTATCACTTTATTAAAAAATTGGAGATGACACGGGTGGTGATAATAATGGAGAGTGCGATGGCCTGGGAGACTGCAGCACATCTGGCACTCAGCCTCTACTGGAAATGCTCGCTGTATCGTCCTCATCCATGCTGTATCACTTGTATCCGACATTAGGATTAGGTCTTATTATGCCTTGCTTCATCAATCACACTATTCTTATCTTCTTCCAAAAATAATGTTTGAATTTCCCCTTCAGATAGTGATTTTCAACACTGTTCGACAAGGGGAATGGAAGTTGGAGGTGCGTGCATCAGCCACGGTTGTTCGATCAGAACTGAGGCTACCCGCGGCCCTGGGGTATTCTGGGAATTTTTCAAAATGACTGTCGCTCACTGAAGGCCTCAGGCCTTCATCTCGTACCCAACCTATGATGTGTGCGTTTTTAATCTTACGATACCTTAAAATCGGGTTTTCTCGGTTTGCGCAATGCTTACTTCGAGTGATTTCGGGTGGCACAGTGCAGTGGTTAACCACTGAACTGCGCCAGTCGAGAAAACTCGGTCGGTTGGAAATGGCACGAGCTGAGAAAAAACCTTTTTAATATTTCATACCCATTTTAAAACGCGCGCGTTTTTTGTGTACGAGATGGACGCCTAAGGCCTTTAGTGAGTACCAGCCATTCTGAAAAAAAGAATCCCAGAATGCCACAGGCCTGAGGGTAGCCTTAGTTCTGATCGAGCAACCATGGCTGACGCACATGCATCCAGCTTCCAGTCGCCGTGGGATGCGACATGTGAAAAAACCGTTACTCCAGGGGAGATAAACACCGTATGTTTTAAGAAGAGGAATGTGATATTGAAACCTGCTTGATGGGGTTCTGGCAGTTCTTGTACTCCCCAAGCCCAGCCTGAGGCCAGGCTTGACCCAAAGCCCAAGGGACAATACAGCGGAGCCCAACACTAGGTTCCGATGGAAGTGCTATACAGGCACACAGTATGACCGTATATCGATAGATGATCGCATCCTTAGTTTTAGGGCGACCTGCGGACACCCTGTGTAGTGTGCATCAGTAGGCTCATTAGCCCTTGCCAGTATTTATCTCCTCCATCTCCCATTTTTGACAAAAGTGATACTGTTGAATAATTTTCTGGGTCATGTGATCCCCAGGGAGCCGGTCGGGCTGAGCGGACAGCACGCTGGACAAGTGATCCTGTGGTCCCGGTTCGATCCCGGCGCCGCCGAGAAACAATGGGCAGAGTTTCTTTCACCCATGCCCCTGTTACCTAGCAGTAAAAGGTACCTGGGTGTTAGTCAGCTATCACGTGGCTGCTTCCTGCGGGTGGAGGCCTGGTCGAGGACCGGGCCGCAGGGACACTAAAGCCCCGAAATCATCTCAAGAACTACAAGATATGCTCTTCTGATACAAGCAGCATAGATGAGCCAGTGGCTCATCTATGCTGCAGTGTAGCATAACACTGCACTGTTGTTAACTTTTGCCGTTAACACTGCAACATCTATGTTGCAGTGTTAATAGGCCCAGATCAGCTGTTTCAGCAGGATGTCCTGCCAAGGACCACCATGTCTCCCCTCACGATGACACTGACGCAAAGTGTTGCCTTCTACATCTTACTTTCCCTGCTTGCCCTACTAGTAGACAGGTAGATGACCTTCAACTCCTCCCCAAAGGAGATTTAGTGCAAGAAAACGGACTCGTAGTAGAGTCGCTCATGGCATTGCTCCAGGGAGCACGGCTGAATTTGTGCGGGAGGACTGATATTTTTGTACCACAAACCTAAATTTGATGATGGTGATGTGGGGGTTGCACACACGTTCCCGTACACAGGTAATGACATGACGGAAGTGATTATTTAATTTGCATATTTGTATGAGCAGTTCAATGCAACATCTTGGTGCTGAATCCAACAGTATGCAGGGCAACTTGTTTGCAGGGGCAGTATTACCTGCTTCACGTACGTGTACGTTGGAAGGGATGGCCGTGGTTGGAGTGTATGGTGTTCTTGTGCTCGTGTTATGCTTCATACCTGCTATGATGGGGGGCGGGAGTTGTTCTACCCCCAAGCCCGGCCCAGTGGCCAAGCTGACTTGTAGAGGCTTGTTCACCAGGCTGTGGCTTTGAGCGGCCACAGGCCATCTGTATTACCCCACTACAGCCCAGTTGGTCTGGCACTATTTTTGTTTATAAAACAATCTAGTTTTCTCTATGAAGATGTGCCACAGTGTTCTGGCAATATTCTCATTGCCCTCAATGCTGGGAGGACGTTGAACAATCGCCAGACACCGTATGAATGTTATAACAGTGATTCACTCTGATTGTCGCCTAATGGCACGTCTCTGCGTCTTTATGGTTCTATTCCAGGCAGTTTCCTTTTTTGCCGTATCTTCACACCCGTACCATGCTATTTTATCTGTGACAGATTTGGGACTCTGGCCCTCCCGTATCTTCCAGTGTAGTATTAATTGAATATGAAATACTTATACTATGAACCATATATTATACCCAGCATGAAACAGATCCGGTGAAGCAGGTCATACAGAGATTATTGGAACTAAAGAATGTTGCTGTTCAAACCCACCTGTGATTCACACGTACAGTTCACAAGACAGGTTCTTGATACTATACTTGATCTTGATACAGTGCCTACAATTTGAAGACATTCCAAATGTTGATAGAAATTATACGACTTTGGAGATCTGGCAGATGGTGGACACAGGATCCACACAGGTTTTCTGGCAGTGTGGTGAAGACGGTCATGGAACCACTGCTGAACAAAGGGGCATATTCTTGTACACTGAGCAATTATTATACAAGGCACCCCTTCGCTACCACGACAAAGTTATGGCACGTTGAACATAGATCGTATGGGGTGTTGTGGGCATTTGTAAAGGACACCTTAGGATAGAAGGAAGTTGCCTTAGATTATTGTGACCGTATCTGATGGAACCTGGACATGTCGACCCCCAGCATTTACGCAAGTGCATTCTGGACAGACGAGATGTTAAAGATCATATCTGTGTGTAGCAGCTCTGTCCACAGACTGGTGACATGATGTCTTGACAGTGGGCAAAGTGAGAAACTGGAAGGAAATGAGCTGATGGTAACATTGTATAAGCACCTGATTGTGTCATTAACTGCAATGTAAATATCTGGCTAGTTGATAAATGAGACATGATGGCTTGGGTGCTGTCGGCAGTGTGTCTGGGACACGAAAAGGTGTAAATTGGACAAGGAAATTCTTCATGCCCCAACAAAACCACATTTAGTTTCCAATAGATTGGCGTGCTAAGAATGCCGTTATTACAATTTGCGAAATTCAACAGTAGCCTGCCTACCTACCACCTACAGGAACGTAAAGAGCCAAATGTGTACGTGAGGGTGAAGTGTTTGCAAAGCACACTGTGATATGAAAAACCGGAAGCGGAAACATCTGTGGGTGTAGTTAGACCTGGTGTGTAGTTTCCTAAGTGTAGTTACAGGATGAAGCACGCTCGTGGTGTCCCATTTTTCCCAGCACTCTTTGTTTATATAACGCTTTGAATTGCTGACGGTTTTGGCCTCCCTCACCTTCTCACTAACTTGTCTTCTCAACCGTTATTCAGAGTTTACAAACAGTGAATTTTATGTTCTTTATTATCTACGGCAGCTTTGTTTTGTTAGTTAAATTTATGACCCTTGTTCCTTGAAGTTCTGGGTCTGCGGAAATTTTCTTCCCTATCAATTTTATCTATCCTGTTACTCTTTGTAAGTACAGTAGTGATCCTATCACCTCTTCTTCTTCTGCATACTAATCTTTAGTTTTTGCTATATTTATGCACTCTAACCTTTCCCTTGTAACTCGTTTGTCCGTTCATTCTGGGAGCCACTTAGTGCATGTCCTCATGCATCCTTTTCCAAGTTGTTTATGATGCCTCTTAAGATATGGCACCATGCAACACCGCACCACATATTCCAGTTGTGTCTAAACAAAAGTCGTGAATTGATAGAGACATGCCTTAAGGCTCGTCACAGTGTACAGAGCTGATATTTTGTAGTGGCTTTCAGCTTCACTAACTTGACATATATGCCTATAGCCAAGGCGGACCTAGCAGCGACTGCCACCTAACTGTGTGGTTGTCGATTACTATGGTGGCCACATAACATACCTTATTGTGTGCTCAATCACGGTTCCGTATATCGGAGGTGAGGGACGGAAGGACATATGATTTATATTATCCCGTATTTGGCGAAATGTTCAGGGGAAGAGAGGGTGGGGAAGGGAAGGGAACTATCAGGAGAAATCAATAGCCATTACATCTATGTAGCACTTGAAAGGTCAGAATAAGCGTTTTAGGGGGAAAGGAATGGTGCTCAAACCACTTGGACGGTCGAGGATAGAACGCGCCTGGCTGCATGAAGCGAGACCCGTTACTCTACAGTCCAGCCCAAGTTGTGTACCATATGTGTTGAGTGCGAAGTCCCACTCTGTCTCATGGACTGCTGTCTTTGAAATATCATGTCAGCTTCCAAGTACCAGTAACAGTATTCACCAGTAGTTGTGCTTGCAGGGGTTGAGCTTCTGCTCTCTTTGACCTGCCTCTCACTGTAAATTCAATCACACTGTTAACTAACTAGCTAATTTTTCTTTTTCACACTACCTCTGAAGAGAACACAAGAGAGCAATGAGGGGGAATACTACAATCACCGAACACTAGAAACAAAGGCCACCAGGATTATACAAGAGCGGTCGGGCCGAGCGGACAGCACGCTGGACAATGTGATCCTGTGTTACTGGGTTCGATCCTAGGCCGCCGGCAGAAAACAATGGGCAGAGTTTCTTTCACCCTATGCCCCCTGTTACCTAGCAGTAAAATAGGTACCTGGGTGTTTAGTCAGCTGTCACGGGCTGCTTCCTGTGAGTGGAGGCCTGGTCGAGGACCTGAGGCGCGGGGGCACTAAAGGCCCCGAAATCACTCTCAAGATAACCTCCAAGATATACCCCCACACACACCCCCAGGAAGCAGCCATAACAGCTGTCTAACTCCCAGGAACCTATTTACTGCTGGGTGAACAGAGGCATCAGGATGACAAGAAACTCTGCCCATTTGTCTCTTGCTGGTGCCGGGTATTCGAACCCGGGCCACAGGAATTGTGAGTCCCGTGCACTGTCCACTCAGCTACCATACCCCCATTATTACACACTGTGTGTAATACAGTGTGTATGTTACTTGTGTAAAACGTGTGTAAATACTGTACATATAATTAATTTAGTGAATTTTTGAAGAAGTATATTGCAAAAATAACAATGTGCAATAATAATGTGCACAATGTGCAATAAATAAATGTGCAACAATATTTATTGTGGACACATTACTGACATGTTTCACAGTTCCATGGAACATTATGAATGTTCTACTACTATAAAATATTGTGTAAAAGACCACATATGTGTATCAGAATATGATATAAAAAAAAATTATAAAGGATTGAAAATACAGTACATAGAAATATTATTTAAATATATTTGTGGCAACTCGCGAGGCTTGAATGGCCCGCACGACCGAGTCTGGGAGCTTCATGCACGGGCACCAGGTCGTGATGACGTCATGCAGCACGACTTGGTCCACGTCCCCAAAGCCAAAGTAAGTGGAATTTGATATTTTTCTACACGTACATATTCAGGGAATGGTATTTATCTTCTTTATTTTTTTTTTTTTTGCGAACACTTGATTTTCGGCGCACAGGAAATTTCACAATAAACGCGGCACATCACAAGAGGTTAAACTCTTTCACTGACAATGTTTACACTTACAAGAATAAGCAAAAATTAATTCTTGACGTCATTGACGTCATGCCCTGAACTGCGTGTATTGTTTTAATGACTGCATGAACGTCATCACGACACAAAGTGTTAGTCATTGTAAGCCTACCATGGATGAGAGGGCAAAACCTGGCTCCCTCTATAGAAGCACAAGGAGCAGGGGATACAACAACACCCTAACCAGAAAAAGGCCACCAGGAAGGTGGGCAAACCAAAACATGACAATCAGCAAGGTAAACAAATCGTAGAAAACAACAAAACAAGACCCTAAACTGAGGAAACCATCCATTAATTACACTTGCACACTGCCTGGTGGCTGTACACCTAGCTTGTGTCCCCCAACTAGACAAACTTGAGTCATTTAGCCAAGGACACAAAACACTAAAGCCTTTGAAAGGGGGGAAAGGAGGCCTCCTGAGGTGGCTCCTTGTTGCTACCTGGATTATACCTGGAGAGGGTTCTGAGGTTCCTCAAGCCCAGCCCAGGACCAGGCTTGACTTGTGGAAACGGTTGGTCCAACAGACTGTTGCCTTGGAGTGGCCCTGCAGGCCCACATATTCACTAAAGCACAGTTGGTCTTGCACTTCCTTGAAGAAACTATTTTAATCTTTTCTAGAAGAAGTCCAATTTTGTTCCTGACAATATTTCTTATAATTGCTACGGGAGAAAATTGAGGTAGCCATAGGGCACGGACCTCTGATGCTCATACAGTGTTCTTCGATTGCTTTGCTTTCCCCCTCTACTCTTCATTGGCTCTATTCTGCATTTCCTTTCATATAATTTTGCTCCAGTACACTGTCATTTTACTTGTGCAAATTTGGGACTTGGCCTGTATATGTTCTCTGTATTCCCTCTATTTCGCATTCTCCTACTCTGAAGGGGAAAGTGAGCATCAAGCAGTACTCAAGACAGAACAACACAAGTGATTTGAACAGAATGAGCATTGTGATAGGATCCTTGGATTTGAAGGGGTTTAATAATCCTACCTAGCATTTTTTCTAGGTGACACTATTACTTGCTTGGTTATGCTCCCTAAATGGAAGGTTGTCCGACACCAATATTCCAGATCCTTTACATGTTGCTTTTACATGAGTAAGTCTAGATTATGTCTTGTAACCCGGTGTTTCCATTCAAGATCTTAACACTTTGCCTGACTGATAATGCATAATACGTCTGTACATATATGAAACTTACTCAGTGTGTGGGAGGAAGCATGCAAAATTTAAATATTTGTTAAAATTCAATTTATTGTTTGATTATTATGGAACTAGTTTTAACATACGTACCTTTCATTTGCAAACAATTTGATACCAAAATGGACTATGTAGCACGAGAATTGAGGTGGGAAGACTGGAAAGAGTATAAATATTTGAGTGGGGTGGGTGGGTGCGCACTCACAGGTAAAAACTTGGCCTAACTTTGGGTAATTAACCAAGTGTAATTACCTAAGTGTAGTTACAGGATGGAGCTACGCTCGTGGTGTCCCGTCTTCCAGCACTCTTTGTCATATAACGCTTTGAAAACTACTGACGGTCTTGGCCTCACCACCTTCTCCCCAACTTGTTCCAAACCGTCTACCACTCTGTTTGCGAAAGTGAATTTTCTTATATTCTTCGGCATCTGTGTTTAGCCAGTTTATATCTATGACCTCTTGTTCTTGAAGTGCCAGGTCTCAGGAAATCTTTCCTGTCGATTTTATCAATTCCTGTTACTATTTTGTATTGTAGTGATCATATCACTCGTTTTCTTCTTTCTTCTAGTTTTGAATATTTAATGCTTCTAACCTTTCCTCGTAGCTCTTACCCTTCAGTTCTGGGAGCCACTTAGTTAGCATGTCTTTGCACCTTTTCCAGTTTGTTGATGTGTCTTAAGATATGGGCACCAAACAACAGCTGCATATTCTAGCTTGGCCTAAAAAGGTCATGAACAATTTCTTTAGTATATCGCCATCCATGTATTTAAAAGCAGAAATTATGAACGTTAGAAAGCATATGCATAGGCTCCTTGCACAATATTCTTTATGTGGTCTTCAGGTGATAGTTTTCTATCTAGAAACCACCCTAGATTCTTTCTTATCAGAGTTCTTTAAAGATTCTCACATAATATATAGAGCCGGTCGGCGAGCGGACAGCACGCTGGACTTGTGATCCTGTGGTCCTGGGTTCGATCCCAGGCGCGGCGAGAAACAATGGGCAGAGTTTCTTTCACCCATATGCCCTGTTACCTAGCAGTAAAATAGGTACCTGGGTGTTAGTCAGCTGTCACGGGCTGCTTCCTAGGGGTGGAGGCCTGGTCGAGGACGGGCCGCGGGGACACTAAAATGCCCGAAATCATCTCAAGATAAACCTCAAGATTGTGTGGGGTCTATGTTCTCCTATTCCACATTCCATAACATGACATTTATTAACATTAAATTCCATTTGCCAAGTGGTGCTCCATATACTTATTTTATCCAGGTCTTCTTGAAGGGCATGACAATCATCTAAATTTCTTATCCTTCCTATTATCTTAGCATCATCAGCAAACATGTTCATATAATTCTGTATACCAACTGGTAGATCATTTATGTAGACAATAAACATCACTGGTGCAAGAACTGAACCCTGTGGTACTCCACTTGGATGTGTGATGTGGTGTGGGTGTGATGTAGGTGATGCACCGGGCCAATTGGCCTTACAGTACAGTGGTACCTCGGCTTACGAGCGCCTCTGGTTACGAGTTTTTCGGGTTACGAGCAGGATTTGCTCGGTAAATTTGTATCGGGATACGAGGGTTGCCTCAGGTTACGAGTTTGTTGATACGCATACGGGCCGACTGAGCGCGTGGTGGCACGGCGATCGCCGCTCAGTTTACCAGTGCCTCGCGCCCAGTGACTATTCTGCATGAATTCTTCATGAGGATTTAGTTTTTTGTCGGATTTTTGGCCATTTGAGCATAAAAGTTGTTATTATATCTCGCCATGGGTCCCAGAAAGCCAGTGGTAAGGTTCAACCGAAGAAAATAGTTCTGAGTAGAGGCAGTAGAGGATGTCCCTTCTTCATTAAGAAAATATGCGAAGTATGGGAAGAACTGCAGAGTTTTGTTGAAAAAACTCACCCAGAAAAAGCTGTAGCAGGCCGTTGCATTGACCTTTTAAATGACAATGTGATGTCTTACTACAGACAAGTGTTAAAATGTAGGGAAAAACAAGTGTCTTTAGACAGATTGTTAGTAAGACAAGCAAGCAGTGAGCCACAAACAGGTCCTAGTGGTATGCAGGCAAAACGTGCCAGAGTGTGCACACCAGAGAAGTCCTCACTGCCTGATGTTATAATGGATGGGGGCTCCCCTTCCAAACAGTAACACCTCTCCCCCTCCCCCCTCCTCACCATCTTCCATACGCCAAGAGCAGTCATCAGCAATGGTAAGTACAGTAATAACTTGAATATAGTTTTGTAGTGTAGATTTAGATGAATTAGGTATAAAATTTAGTTTGAAGTGAGGTTTTGGGTAGTCAGGAACGGATTAATTCATTTCCCATTATTTCTTATGGGGAAATTAGCTTCGGGTACGAGCTGTCTCCAGGAACGGATTAAACTCTTAAAACCGAGGTACCACTGTATATGCATATATCCCTTTAGAGCATTCTATTGCAATTTTTATTTATACCAAAATGAATGATGTAGCACAGACATTGAGGTAAAAACACTGAAAAAAAGTGTTTGGGGGTTTACAAAAAATATTTGAGTGCGGGTGGTTGCGGACTCGTGGGTAACGTTCGGCCGATTTTCGGGTTTGATGCAGGTGGCGCGCCAGGCCTTTTGACCTAATTAGCAAATATCTCTTTAGAGAATTCTATTGCGAACAATTTGATATAAAAATGAACAACGTAGCATGAAAATTGAGGTGTGAAAAGTAAAAAGAGTATAAACATTTTAGTGTGGGTGCACGTTCACGTTCATGCTGGGGGGGTCGCGCGCTGGGCCGGGCAAAGTTAGTTTTTTTTTCATACCCAAGTACTGTAATTGGAATTAATCACTGTTATATATCATTTTATTTTCCGCTGCCCAATAAAGAATTTTTATTGTCTTCTACACAAATAATTTTCATGATGATTTTTGTATCATCTGCAAAAGATGACATGAAGCTGTGATTTGAATTTTTGTCTTTATCTGATATGAGAATAAGAAAAAGCAGTGGTGCAAGGACTGTGCCCTGAGGTACAGAGATTTTCACTGTGCTTGAACTTGATTTTGTTTGATTGACTGTTACTATTTGCATTCTGTTTGACAGAAAATTGAATATCCATCACCCTATTTCACCTGTTATTCTTATTGATCTCATTTATGTGCAATCACTCGATGGTCACATTTATCAAATGCCATTGCAAAGTCCATGTATACCACATCTGCACTTTTTCTTCTTCTAATGCTTCCGTGATTTTGTCATAGTGGTTGAGTAATTGTAAAAAGACATGATCGTCCCGCTCAAAATCTATACTGACCTGGGATGTGAATGTCATTTTTCTCCATAAAACTGGAGATCTGACATTTGACCACTCTTTCAAAAACATTTATTTTGTGATGTTATTGCAAATGGTCTACAATTTTTAGCCAATGCTTTGCTCCCTCCCTTGTGTTGAGGAGCTATAGCTGCTGATTTAAGTGCTTTGTCGCAACAGTGAACAAAACAAAGGGAAATACACTAGGAACAAAGGAGAGCCATAAAGAGTTACCCCCAAAGAAGGTGAGGAGGAAATAGCAACATGATACTAACTCCAAAACCACACCAGCCCAGAGCACAATCAGGTACTCCCAAAGTACAGGGCCACTTGCATTCTGGAGAGCCATAACTCCCCCTGAACCCAAGACATGTTTGAAAACATGACAGACAAACCCATAACCTGATGAACATCTTGGGTCTGAGTGTAGACCACAGGCTTGCAAAACCAGATATCACTGCAGAAAAATTAATGAAAATGTACCCTGGGACAACGAACCAGGGACATGTAACACAAGAGTGGCTCCCCCATGCACCACCAGGAATGTGTGGAGGTAATGACTGTAACCAGACAAGATAAATTAACAGTGATTAATGCACACCCGACCAAACCAAGCAAACAACAATCACTAAAGGATACCACCCAAAAACCAGTTGTCTATTGCAGTCAGAAAAGAAGGCTACTTAAAAAAATATTAGTATAAACAGTATTCAGCAAGAGAAGCCAATCCTCAATCAAAACAAATGAAAGATTACAGTTACAGAAACCAAGGATAAGTGATGAAGAGATAGAAAAGGAGAGCCAAGCAATCTCACTCACTCACCTCGACAAAAGCTATATGTGACACACCTGCAGACCATACAACAACTGGTACACAAGAGAAGAAATTACAAATGTGAAGATTGGCAGAGAATCTCAAAGCAATGAGAAATGTCTCCAGGAACAAACTGCTGCAGAACCAGAACCATGGAAAAAGATCCAGGTTCAGACAACAGGCTCAAAGGGCTGAAAAACCCAGGTTGGAGCAACCTAAAGGGAGCTAGCAGGAGAAAGCCATCAGAATGACTCTAATTTAGTAGAAGTTATTGTAACAACTGAATCACAGAGAAGAGATAAATAAATCCCCACCGACATCAAGTGGTTCAGTGGTTCAAAAGCAAAAACCACTGCCAGTATTGAACCTATTCGTATTAGTGAAGGTTCATACACCGAGAATGACAAAGAAATTAGCGAAATCCTAAAAAAGCAGTATGAGGACATGTTTAGCACTCCGATGCACAACATGAAAGTGGAAGATCCGGACAACTTCTTTATGCGTGATCTCCAAACACCTGTAAATATAACTGATATTAACACGAGCGTAGCAGATTTTGAAAGAGAAATTGACAATATGCCCATGCACTCGGCCTCAGGTTCAGACTCATGGAATTCAATATTTATAAAGAAATGCAAAGTGCCAGTAGCACAAGAACTCAGTATAGTGTGAAGGAAGAGCTTGGACACAGGGGGGATACCAGATGTGCTGAAAGCAACAGACATAGCCCCTCTACACAAGGGAGGGAGCAAAGCATTGGCAAAGAACTAACATCCCACATAATAAAAGTATTTGAGAAGTGAACAGGAGTCAGGTCACTAGATTCATGGAAACCAATGACCTCCATAATCCAGGCCAACATGGATTCAGAGCGGGAAGATCATGCCTCTCACAGCTACTTAACCAATACGACAAAATCACTGAGCCATTAGAAGAAAAACAGAATGCAGATGTTGTATATACAGACTTTGCAAAGGCATTTGACAAATGTGACCATGGAGTGATAGCACACAAAATGAGGTCAATGGGTATAACTGGTAAAGTGGGACGCTGGATACTCAATTTCCTGTCGAACAGAACACAACGGGTAACAGTCAAACAAATAAAATAGAGTCAGAGCGCAGTTAAAAGCTCTGTACCTCAAGGTACAGTCCTTGCACCACTGTTGTTCCTTATTCTCATATCAGATATAGACAAAAATTACAAGTCACAGCTTCGTGTCATCCTTTGCAAAAGATTGAAAAATCAGCATGAAAATTACCTCTGCTGAAGACACTGAAAACTACAAACAGATATTAACAAAGTTTTTGACTGGGTAGCAGAAAATAACATGATGTTTAACAGTGATAAATTCCAGGTACTCAGATACGGCAAAAATGAGGATCTGAAACATAATACAGGGTACAAAACACAATCGAATGTGCCCATAGTAGGAAAACAGCATGTCAAGGATTTGGGAATAATGATGTCCGACGACCTAACGTTTAGGGAGCATAACTAAGGAAATATTGTGTCAGCCAGAAAAATGATAGGATGGATTACGAGAACTTTCAAATCCAGAGATCCCATCACAATGGTTGTACTCTTCAAATCACTTGTGTTGTCCCATCTTGAGTACTACTCAGTACTCACTTCCCCTTCAGAGCAGGAGAGATTGCTGAAATAGAGGGAATACAGAGAACATATACGGCATGCATAGACGAGATAATGCACCTAAATTATTGGGATTGTCTCAAAGCCCTTCAAATGTACTCACTAGAAAGGAGACGAGAGAGATACCAAATAATATACACATGGAAAATACTGGAGGGCCAGGTCCCAAATCTACAGAGTAAAATAACAACGTACTGGAGTGAACCATATGGAACAAGATGCAGAATAGAACCAGTGAAGAGCAGAGGTGCCATAGGCACAATCAGAGAACCATGTATAAACATCAGAGGTCTACGGTTGTTCAACACCCTCCCAGCGAGCATAAGAAATATTGCTGGAACAACAGTGGACATCTTCAAGAGGAAACTCGCCTCTTTCCTCCAAGGAGTGCCGGACCAACCGGGCTGTGGTGGGTAAGTGGGCCTGCGGGCTGTTCCAAGCAACAGCCTAGTGGACCAAACTCTCACAAGTCAAGCTTGGGGAATAGAAGAACTCCCAGAACCCCCGTCAACCAGGTATCAACCAGACTTTAGCCCAGCCGAAAGGCATCCATAATGAGAACCTCGTGATCATGGATTGGGACCATCCAAGCCGGAAGAAACCAGCTCCACACCAACGTGAAGAGGCCCACCATGAGGCAACCAAATGTCCCACAAAGCCAACAGAAGAATATATCAGCGACAATCCACTCCATGGCAATGGGGAGCAAACAAGACTGTTTGCAAGTATGTCGAACACACACTGAATAGAAACTGCACAGAGCCAAACTGTGAGAACCATAAGACAAGCCTTCCTTAAAAAATTGAGAAATCAAAATGGTTCCCATGATCCAGACAATAAACAACTGGGCAGCAGCCATAGAGGAGCTCAACTACATAGCCTGCCAGAACACAAGCATCAGCACAGCTTGTCAGAATGCACTGTGCTGTGAACCCTTCAAAACTGATCCATCTAATATTCACTGAATAAGTGTTTGATGAAGCAGATGAGTAAATCTGGCCTAGAGAGTGAGTGTTGCAACTAGGGATTCATTGAATTCAAGTGAAAAGAATGAACCTTTCAAACTAGAGAAGCTAGACCAATGATACTTTTTAAGACACCAGTGCTCTCTTGGGTGAAATATTGATGCATACCAACAATCCCATTCAAAGCTGGAGAAATTAATGACCTGGTGAACATGTCTTTTATTGCCCAAATCCTCTAAATAAAACATCTAAATTATTGAGACCTTAAAATTGTTACATGTGTATTCTTCAGAGCACAGACAGAAAAGATACAAAACAATTTATACTTAGAAAATATAAGAGGGACAGATTCCAAATCTGCACACGGAAATAACTCCTCAGGAGATAAGGAGGCATAGTAGTAAGTGCAAAATAGCCCCATTAAAACAAAGATGTGCAATAGGTATGCTGAAAGAGAATTCTGCCAATATAAAGGGCCCAAGACTTTTCCATACTCTCCCTCTATCCATAAGTGGATATAACTAACCAGCCTCTCCTAGTATTCAAGAAATAACTTGATAAACACCCCAAAGGATACCTGATCAACTGGGCTGTAACTTACACATCAGACTGCGAGCAGTTGCTTAGGTATCCTTTGGAGGTGTTTGTCAAGTTTTTTCTTGAATACCAGGAGAGGTTGGTTAGTTAGGTTGCTTAATGGGGACAGGAACCAACAACTGGAAGGAGCCTCACCCCTACATTCACTCAATTATAATAACAAAACAATTATAATACAAAGCAAATCAAATTAACATTAAATTATCCTTGCTCTTTATGTTTTAAATACCTATAATAAATGACAACATTTTGAATCTCTGTCTTCAATCAGAAAAGTATTTTTTTTCCTAGTCCTCAAAGCATGACAATACACAAACCGTTGCATTTTATAACATATACAGTACGGTATGTATACACATAATGAGAAATACAAAATTAATCCCTTAAAATAAAATCTATAAACCAGTGACCTTTCCTGACCTGTGCCTTGGTGGGATGAGCACCTCCTTGAAACTCAAGTGTGCCATACGCATCTGTTGGGAGGAGTTGAGTGTGTCTGGAGGGGCTCCAGTGAACGTCCTCCCCATGACGGAGTGTTGCTGGTGACCCATCACGGTGACACTGCCACAGCTGCCCACAACAACACCTGAAGGACACAATTCACCCATATACTTTTGGTTTAGGTACTACTTGGTATAACACAGCAATAAACACATGTAACAATAACAATGATAATCATTCCAAAGTGAATGTAAGTGGTCTAATACACACACTAATTTGTTTTAACATAAGTCAGATTTAACCATACAGTAACCTACAGGTACCTATACTTAATAAAGCTGAAAAAACAATTACATTTAAGCTTAAATCCTGCACATTTCTAACACATCATTAACAGCTACATTTTTAAATTAAAAACTAGTTGTATCTATGAATTACAGCCACAGTATTAGTGTTGAATAATACTGTAAATCATAATAAAGTATCTAAATACTTAAGTTCCTATAAGCTTAGCATTGTACATACTGTATTTTCTACAATTACCATAGATAGTTTGACAGAGTTATCATTTGGCTTATTATACACCTACAAATTGCCAACATTCATACCCAATATACAAGGCTTCATTCTGTGGTTAACCTAAGTTTACTTTGATTGATTGATGAAGATTAAGCCACCCCAAGAGGTGGCACAAGCATGAGTAGCCTGTGAAAAGTTTACTTCAACTTTCTAGTGTCAACTCATGACTAGGAAGGATTTACAGGCAGCCCTTGAGTTGTGTAGTATTAGAGAATGCCGATTTGGTGAAACACAGGTAAGCCCTTTTTACATTATTATTTTATTATTATTATTATTATTATTTTATTTATAACAAATACAGAGGACTAGATTACAGGTCACTTAACAGGTAGAGTATTTGTATATTTATAAAGACATTAATTATGTGCAACATTTCAGGCAAAAATAAGATAATAAATATACAGTATTGAGATTTACCGGGTACATTTTGTGGTAATAATACTAAAAAAGATGTACGTCAACATATAATTATTTGTGTTTTGTAAAGAAATTAAGGAAATTATATAATTGTTTCTAAGTGATGAATGGTATATAATATTTTTAACTACAATGGTGTATTTTAACAGCTAGTGGATTAACTGTAGAATGGCATTGGAATGTTTGATGCCACAATGTTCTTGGCAGTATGTCAGGCTTTCACACACACACCAGTCTTGTGTTTTATGAATGTTTTTGGATTAATGTATATTCTTGCATCATTATACATCCAAGCAGTCTGAACTTCATTATGTGCCGTATTTGTGGCTGGAAAGTGGAGGGCGCGTTAAATTTAATGCTTAACATAGACGTTTAACTAAGTAAAGAGTGGGGAAGAGTGAGTGTTTGAGGCCTCCAGAATGTGACCATATTTTATTTACATGTTTTTTTATGGAACGTAATGCCCACAAATCAAGGGTTGCCTACACAGTACTGTACCTACATATACAGTGTTATCTGATTCCTACACACTTTGAGGTCACTTACTCTGTCCAGTGAGCAATACTGCAACAAGTACTACAATAAGAGAGATTTTAATCAAAGAAAAGGAAATGCTACCTTAATATATCTGTATTTTTCATGCACATAAATACTCTTCTAAGTTCATATACTTTATATTACTCTTAAAGCTACGGAGTATGATTGTATGTTTGCAAGTATATTCGTGTGGTTAATAAGTGTTTATGTAAAAGCCATGACTCTGATCAAGCCTATAATACTGTACTGTAATTATCATAAACTTGTATTAAAAAATATTAACTATTATTATATACACACACACACACCACACACAGAGTAGACCACCACGAGCATAGCTCTCATCCTGTAACTACACTTAGGTAATTAATAATTGCAAAAACTTATCTAAGTGTCTCTTGGATACATCCACCTTTGTTCCGGCAATATTTCTAATGCTTGCTGGGAGGATGTTGAACAGCTGTAGACATCTGATGTTAAGACAGTGCTCTCTGATTTGTGCCTATGGCACCTCTACTCTTCACTGAGGAATATTCTGCATTTCTTTCCATATCTTTCACTCATGTTATTCTACTGTGCAAATTTAGAACCTGGCCTTCAAGTATCTTCCACATATATTTTACTGATAACTTTCTTGTCTCTTAATTTAGATGTTTTATCATTTATATGCATGCATATATGTTCTCTGTATTCCCTCTAATTCAGATCTCTCTCCTGCTCTCAAAGGGAAAGTGAGTACTGCGCAATACTCAAGACGGGACAGCACCAGTGATTTAAACAGTATTAGCACTGCTATGGGGTATCTGGATTTGAACGTTCTCATAATCCATCCTATCATTTTCCTGGCGCCACTATACTATTGCTCACTTATGTTCACTAAATGTCAGTCATCAGACATCATAATTCCCAGATCTTTTAAATGTTGCTTTCCTTCTATGAGTCGGTCTGATTGCATGCTGTACCCTGTGTTTCGTTTAAGTTCCTGGAAATTATCACCGTTAAACATCATGTTATTTTCAGTTGCCAAATTGAAGACTTTATTAATATCTGCCAGCAGTTTATCAGTTTTTCATTTTCTACAGAGGAAATTTTCATGCTAATTTTTTTTAATCATCTGCAAAGGATGACACAAAGCTGTGACTAGTATTTTTGTCTTTATCCAAGATAAGAATGATAAATAGCAGTGGTGCAAGAACTGTGCCCTGGGGTAAAGAGCTTTTCACTACACTTGGGTTCTAAGTTGAAAATCCAACACCCCACTTTACCCGTCATTCCTATTGATCTTATTTTATTGAATATCACTCTATGGTCACATTTGTTGAATGCTTTTGCAAATTCGGTGTATACAACATCTGCATTTTACTTTTCTTCCAAGGCTTCTGTGATTTTGTCATAGTGGTTCAGTAACTGTGACAAACAGGATCTTACCGTTCTAAATCCATGATGTC
>WNGS01163555.1:5593758-5621025 GCA_020271785.1 Procambarus virginalis
ACACTTAGGTAATTATAAAGTAGCACTAACATATATAATTTAACATGGAATGTGAATTAAATCCTTAAAATCTAGCTATGAAAGACATCCAACACAAAGATAAATTTGACAAATTTATACAGTGCCAGTTAAATGCATACTTAGAATCAGCCTTCCTATTATATGAATATCTTTTTAAATCGCTTAAGAATAATGGCGTGTCAAAACCAAAAGAAATTAATTTTGTAAATATAATATGTTATCAGTTATATTTTTCAATAAAGTAAACCATCAACAGAGAAGCAGACAACATTCTCACACCATTGATACAGGAAATTAAAAATGATGTTAACAAGTTCCACATTAGGTGCTAGAGGGTCATGGAGTCATTCATTCCTTTACAGAATGACTGATAGAAGGCAATTCATCAAACATCACTGCCTTACCAAAGTGACCGTCAAAACCGGGTTCCACTAACTGCTCTTTTACCTGCACAGTAACCTACCCCCCACGCCCCCATCACCAAGTAAACTCGTTCGAAATACAAATCTGCCCTGCCAGAAATGCTATGTGTGTTAGTGGCTTTGGCAAGATGTAAAAATACCCATCTTATGTAATCTCACAATCCCATGTACCTACATGTAAATAAAATATATTATTATTATTATTATTATTTATATTAATTATTATTATTATTATTTATATAACAGTGCTGATTCAGCAGAAGGAAGCAGATAACCATCACTGTCAGTGAAAGCACTGACATGCAGCCACCAGCGTAGCTCTCATCCTGTACTACACACTTAGGTAATTACACTTAGGGTAATTACCAACCACAAGCTTAAAATGATGGCCTACCCAAACCCCCAATAGTTTTGCAAGCAAGGAATTTTAGGCAAACACAGTAGCACTCAGCAATTTTCTAACTCATGTGCTGAATGATACATACTGGAGTAAGTTTGACCAAGGAAAAAACAGCTATCAATCCACATGTGGAAAAATGCTCTTCAGTCTTAGAATCAGCCCAGTTACATTAAAGGAAGTTCTTGTTCTTCAGTTGAGCTTCACACACATACCCTTACACACACAAATCACAATAGCATGATGCATCAAATAACAAATCCACAAGGGATTTGATGAGGGCGAACCTATGTCTGAGAGGATCCCAGACACGCCTAATCACTGTCGCCACACATTTGAAGTTATCTTGAGATGATTTCGGGGCTTAGTGTCCCCGGGCCCGTCCTCGACCAGGCCTCCACCCCCAGGAAGCAGCCCCTGTCAGCTGACTAACACCAGGTACCATTTTACGCTAGTAACAGGAGCATAGGGTGAAGAAAACTCTGCCCATTTGTTTCTCGACGGCGCCCGGGATCAAACCCAGGCCCACAGGATCACAAGTCCAGAGCGTGTGCCAGGCCGACCGGCTCCCCATGGTAAAAGAATTGCAACCGGGAATGCATCTGCCCTCACTGGATCCTGCAGTCTCTCCGAGATACAACCAGGGTTTTACACAATTTCCCATGCACCCAGGCTCTGTCAATAAGCTGTTCTACCTCTTCGCCCTTACTTCATTACACACAAAATCACAATAGCAGATGCATCACACTATTACTATACGTAATACGCTATAAACATAAGAACTGTGGC
This sequence comes from Procambarus virginalis, assembly GCA_020271785.1. Classification (NCBI taxonomy): domain Eukaryota; kingdom Metazoa; phylum Arthropoda; class Malacostraca; order Decapoda; family Cambaridae; genus Procambarus; species Procambarus virginalis. Next base: position 5,595,388 of record WNGS01163555.1, read on the forward strand.
TTGTAGTGTAACCTGTTCTGCCTTCTGTATAATCTTTGTCATATGATGCTTTGAATTACTGATTGTTTTGGCATTATCACTCCTCACTTACTTTATAAAATTGCTACAACTGTATTTGTTAAAAGAAATTTCATATATTTTTTTTTCAACACTTTTGTTTCTTTAGCTTGAACCTCTAATCTCTTGTTCTTGAAATTTCAGGTTTCAAAACTACTTGTTAACTTTGTTGATTCATGTCACTAATTTGTATTGTATGCTTCACAAGTCTTTCATAAAACATATCTCACCTCTGTGAGAATTATCTCCCATCTTATCCATGTTTAGGACTTTTGTACACGTGGAGTAGATAAAACATAGCTAGGTAGCTAGATGTCTTTTGGGAGTCTTCTGCTATGTGTTTCCCAGCCAACGACACAGCTGACCACATGATGTTCACGCCTGTATGGCAGTTCCCATTGGTACGAGGAAAGGACTGCCAGGAACTTCATACTGCGCCAGATGAAGCCGCAGGTGGGCACACCATCAAGGAACACGACCTGATCACCATACACGTGGTGATAAACTCGAGATAAAAACAAAAGAGACCAAACGTGAAGACTCAAGATGATCGAACCAGCCACGTGACGGACCAGACTGATCTGCTGAAAGAGGCGGAGCCATGGGAAATTTCCGGGTGTCGGACACGAGTAAGCAGCACCTGAAACCAAAGCTGGGACAGCCGCCATGGGGCCAAGAGGACATTCTCCCTCTGTAGTCTCCTAGCGCAGCCAGGACTTGGAGCAACCAGGACCAGGGGGGGGGGGGGCAAGAGGTACAGGAACCCCCACCTTGACCAGTCCCAGACAAAGGCTCGACCCCAACGGTGGTCACAGTCGGGGCAACTGAAAAAACCTGAGAACTCAGCCAGAGGAGACCGAAGACGGACCGACCCAAAGAGCAAGGACCACATTTCAACCACCGGCCGTGTTCAGGGCACAAATGAACCACAGGGGAGCAGTCCGAATGGAGCTGGAGCGTCAAATCCACAAGCGACCCCAAAACCATGTCCTGGGTTGTATAGTTCATTATTTTCCATAAAAGTAGAAATTTGATTCCTAATAACTCATTTAAAAAACATTTATTATATGTGATGTTGTTATTGTTTGTATTACACTAATTACACATTTATGTATACTTATCTACATGTTTTATTCACCAGAGCTATGCAAGTAAGCTGGTATTGTGTCCAAACTTTACAGTGGCCCCATACGGCATGAGAAATCACACAGCACACGACGCTACGATTATGTCACCTCCCTCACCAAATAGCTCCTCCCAACATACTCCTGTTGCTGTTATTACACTATATACACACATTGTATATACCCATGTACAAATGTGTTCACCACAGCAAACCACTAAGCTAGTATGATGAGCAAAACAAGAGTGGGTGCCACACACAGTGAGGCTACCTCGATTCTCTCCCTCGCTCCCTTGCCACAATTCCTCCTCCCACAATACTACACACAGTGCTTATTATCACCACAATCCTGCTGTTTTTATTTTGATTTTGCACATGTGAAAAAATATTGAAATTTTTCTTTATCTGTTGTATAGCTTTCTGTTCCAATTCCATTTACTCAGACTCGTATGAAAGGTTCATCATCTGCTGTATTTCATCTATCTCCCTGTCCAGATATATTTTTCTTTCTTGCGATAATCATGTCTGTTAAGCATTTCTAAGATTTTTCAATCTCCTGTACAATAGTCTTCTTTTCTCTTTCTAGAGTGGTCCTCTATCTGATCCTCCTCACAGGCACATGCTTCAAGCAGATCTTGTATGCTTCAGAATACAGTGATAAGTTGTGCTATTCCCTGTGTAGGAGTTTTGTTACACAAGACTATCTGTCTCCCATTGAATGTTTGCAAGGTCTATATTTTTTTCCCAGTCAATCCTCTTACTGTTGAAATTGAATTGATTTAATAAACCCTCTTGCTTGTTGGTTCTCTTGGACCTACTACTGTTATTAATGTTACTTTGCACCTTAATGAGCTTATGGTCTGAGTATGTAGTATCTGAGATGTGAAGTCTCTGATTAGTTCATCATTGTTTGTGAATATCAGATCTAGCGTGTTTTTGTTAATAATGGTTCTGTATCTGTTGAATGAGCAAGAATTTGTCACAATCTCAACAGTTCTCTGATCTGCAGTTGATTACAGTATTTCCATGTTGGTTTCCTGCTATGATATTATTATTTGCCAGTCACCATCTTAAACTGGGTAGATTGAAGTTTCCAAAGAAGATAATATCTGGAACTGTGTTTGCTAGGTTATCAAGGATATTCTCTATTTTGTGAATCTGCTCTGTGAATTCCTCAACTGTTGCATCTGGCAGTTAATATATTATTATAATAATAATTAGGTTTATTTTTTTTACCTTGATTCCAAGTACCTCTACCACCTCATTGGATGAGTTTAGTAGCTCTAAGCATACCAGATCCTCTTTAATATACTGTAATTCTCTAATATTAAGTATAATTGTTGTCAGCTATAATCCTATAGAGGGATCCATGTTTTCTCAGTGCTCCCATGTGAGTTGAAGTTTTCTTTCTATCCTGATGTATACCTTATTCTCATATCAGATATAGACAAAAATACAAGTCACAGCTTCGTATCATCCTTTGCAGATGACATAAAAATCAGTATGAAAATTACCTCGGCTGAAGACATTGAAAAACTTCAAGCTGATATTAATAAAGTTTTCGACTGGGCATCAGAAAATAACATGATGTTTAACAGTGATAAATTCCAGGTACTCAGGTACGGTAAAAATGAGGACCTTAAACATAATACAGAGTACAAAACACAATCAGATGTACCCATAGTAGGAAAACAGCATGTAAAGGATTTGGGAATAATAATGTCTAACGACCTAACGTTTAGGGAGCATAACCAAGCAAATATTGCGACAGCCAGGAAAATGATAGGATGGATTACGAGAACTTTCAAATCCAGGGATCCCATCACAATGGTTGTACTCTTCAAGTCACTTGTGTTGTCCCATCTTGAGTACTGCTCAGTACTCACTTCCCCCTTCAGAGCAGGAGAGATTGCTGAAATAGAGGGAATACAGAGAACATATACGGCACGCATAGACGCAATAAAGCACCTAAATTATTGGGATCATCTCAAAGCTCTCCAAATGTACTCACTAGAAAGAAGACAAGAGAGATATCAAATAATATACACCTGGAAGATACTAGAGGGCCAAGTACCAAATCTACACAGTAAAATAACAACGTACTGGAGTGAACGATATGGAAGAAAATGCAGAATAGAACCAGTGAAGAGCAGGGATGCTATAGGCACAATCAGAGAACACTGTATAAACATCAGAGGTCCGCGGTTGTTCAACGTCCTCCCAGCAAGCATAAGAAATATTGCCGGAACAACCGTGGACATCTTCAAGCAGAAACTAGATTTATTCCTCCAAGGAGGGCCGGACCAACCGGGCTGTGGTGGGTATGTGGGCCTGCGGGCCGCTCCAAGCAACAGCCTAGTGGACCAAACTCTCACAAGTCAAGCCTGGCCTCGGGCCGGGCTTGGGGAGTAGAAGAACTCCCAGAACCCCATCAACCAGGTATCAACCAGGTACCTGGAGTAGGTTCTAGAAGTTGTTCTACTCTTTGAGTCTAGACTGGGGCCAAGCATGACTTCTGACATCTTGGTCCAACAGGCCATGTTGGACAAGCTTGGAGCTGCTTGCACACCCACATATTCAATACAACCTGGTTGGTCCAACACTTTCTGCAAAAATCTGTCTAGCTTCTTTTGTACCCGCAATATTTATTATGCTTGCTGGGAGAATACTGAAAAACCATGGACCTCTGATGTTCATAGTCTTCTCTGATCATATCAATGGTAGCTCTACTTTTCATAGGGTTTATTCTGTGTAAAACATCAAAACATGTAAACAAGCATCCGTGTGTGTGTATCTGTGAATGCTATTCGTTATTAATCATAGACACCCATATATGTTGAAATATAATAATCAAGGTAACCGCAGAAGGCCTATTGGCCCATACGAGGCAGCTCCTATTTATATCCACCCAAACTCATTCATATATATGTCTAACGTACCCTTGAAACAATCAAGGGATCATACTTCTATGATATGAGAGACAAACCTTACACTCACACCTCTATCTTTAGCTATCTCCACCTCTAGCTATCTCTCTACCTAGCTATCTTCATCCTCCTCCCCTTTATCCCCACCCCCCTGAAAAAGCATTGAAACAAATATATGGGTTTCATATGCTTTCCTTTTCCTTCTCTTTATATACAGTATTCTAGTTTCTTTTCAGTAACAGCTCCATGTTAATCACATACATATTATACATTTGAGTCCATGAAAGACTTCATGAAAATGGCTAGGGGTGTCTATAATTGCTAATACAGTACTGTACTTCTAAAAACATTGAACTTAGTCCTACCCTCACCAGCCTATGACCATTCACTACCCCAGACCATTACCCCTGCAATTATATACTGTAAAGATAATGTGCATACTGTATTTTATCTATGATATAATGCATAATTAGAATGTGACAAAACTGTTTTACCGTCACTTATAATATAAAATTGTTTAATGAAATTAAATTTGTATTCATGCCATAAACTACAGACAGGCCATGAAATGAAAAGTTACTAGCAACGCAAAAGTGACTGATGCAAGAAATGGAAACAGTAACAATACACTATGCGTTCTTTCAAATTAATATTTTGGTACTGTAACTTGTTCCAAAATTAATAGGGAATATTTCATGTGATTATGAAACCAATGGAGAGAGATCAAAATGCTCAGCAATGACCCTATTAGCCAAAAATTACAATAAAATGTAGAAATTTTATATAAGAAATTATCAATGCAATAACAAAACAATGTCATAAGGCAAGCAATATGTTATAAAAGATGTCAAAGTTTTTTTTTATGTAAGATATAAAAGATCTGAAAGAAAAGTCTCAAATTTATGGCCAAATAAATTCCAGACTAATGCAGTCTGCCTATTATCAAGAAGAAAACATAATGCTGATTAAAAATTACTGGAATGTAAGAGTTTCATTTATTACTTCTTTCCACAGGCAGTAATTAAACCAAAACTACAACAAGTAATTAAGTCCCTCTATCTGGTATACTGTATATTTAATACCATAAAAGGTAATAAAATTAACATTTAAAATATAAAACTAGAAACTGTGCATGAAGTCGTACCGTTTCAGAAGAATAGGTAATTATCATTTCATATAATATAAAGTTTCCTACATGCTGTGATATAAACATTGGTCAGCATCAACCATGACCTGTTATGCGGATGTATCATGCAGTCTCCCACCACTTACTCCAGTACACTTTTTCCAGCTCTGACAGCAATGCAAAGGAAGTTAAGAAAGGAAACAAGAAAAAGTTATTTTGTAATAGTTACTGTACTTAGGGTTTGATATGTATTTCTCAGTCTGCAATTTGCAAACCCATATTAGCAAGTAAGGTGCTTTACATCAACATACAACCATTAGCTAAATAAAAGTTATCAATACCAATAAAGAAATATTTGTTTATATAAGCATGAGCTAAGTCCTCATAAAATCCTCATCTTAAGATACAAAATATATACGCGAGTGTTCTATTTACCATTCAGAACCACTTGCAGTCACAACTTGTACACACAGAAATCACAATAGCATGATATATCAAATGAACAAATCCACAAGGGATTTTACCATCCACAACTTTTACCATGGTTATCTTGAGATGATTTCGGTGATTAGTGTCCCCGCGGCCTGGTCCTCGATCAGGCCTCCACCCCCAGAAAGCAGCCCGTAACAGCTGTCTAACTACCAGGTACCTATTTACTGCTAGGTAACAGGGGCATCGGGGTGAAAAACATTTTGCCCATTTGTCTCCGCCTCCACCGGGGATCGAACCCGGAACCTCAGGACTACGAATTCGAAGCGCCGTCCACCCAGCTGTCAGCCGCCCATACAGTGGCACAGTTGACTAAGGCACGTCTGGGATCATCCTGGGTGTAGGTTCGAACCCTCATCACGGCCCTTGTGGATTTGTTCAACTTGTACACTTTTACAAAACAATATTAAAGAATTTCACTTACAACCATATTTTAATGAGGTGTGTATAAAGAAGAATATTTTAGCTGTACTGATCCACCTGATGAAAATCTGATTTCCTTAAATATAAGGATTGAGCTGGCCAGCTTTTATTTTGGACTTTATGAATTATCACTGATGAACATCCATGAGAGTAACATTGAAGCACATGTTCATTGAAGCACATGAGTAACATTGAAGCACATCTTACTACAGTAAATAGAAGCACATTCTACTTCAGTACTACATCAGTGAAGCCTATAAAAGAATGAACATACCCCATCCCCAAGTCCTAATATGCATGTTACGATGCAATATGATTATCAAATCAAATTTTAAGTTCCAAAAGCATTAATAAGTTGTTAACAAGAATGATAAAAATCCTATCAATCAAGATGACTTTATTCTTCAAAACACACAGCTACTGAATATTATAACACTTAAAAAATTTAAGCGGGAATAATGTTGCGGTAATGTAATAAAAAACTTAACAGTGTTCTGTATTGAGATTCTAATACTGTATAATGCAGTTATTAGGTTTTGGTCTACAGTGAGATTCCTTTATAGGGCTGCACTCTAATGCAATGTTCTCCAAAAATGCCAAAATCCTAATCCAGACTAAGGTAGCCTTAATTTAACAGATAAATGATGTGGAGCTCATATACAGGTACATACTGTACAACCTCAAGAAATGTTACCAATGGTAATAAATGGCTATCAACGCCATTTCAATAAAACCACTCCCCCAAACACCAACAAAGATGTGCACATCCAGTACATGTTGTACACCTATTGTTCACCTCTTGGTGGGTAAAGTGAGACATCAGAGAATTAAAACACCTCACTAACCTGGCATTGTCCTTACTGCTAGGGATAAACTTGATACACTCCCGCTTATTGAAGATTGTTTCCACCCACCGCGGCCCAGCCTGTGGAATACAAGAAAAACAAAACGCTGTTGACATCTTTCACGTACTAAGTGCTCTAACAAATGTACATTATCATTGAAGGGAAGGGAACTATCAGGGAAAAATGCAAAGCCATTATGACTATATAGCACTGGGAAGGGATCAGGATAAGGACTTGGAATGGGAGAGGGGGGGGGGTGAAGGAATGGTGCCCAACCACTTGGATGGTCGGGGATACCAATGAACATTTAACCTGCAAAGCCTTCTAGTTTACATGGATGGGGATTCCACTATCCCCACACAGTAGTCTCTGATCAGGCCTTTTCAAGGTAAAAGGCCTTGGGCTTATTAGGCTTTGGCCTTTGCCAAAACTTCATTAAAAATAGCTTGCATAAAATTTTCCTACCATCATATGCAAAATTCTTTGTTACAACAAGACAGTTATTGCTTATTCTAAGATGTTACTGTAGAAATGTGTATGCAAATTCGACAGTGTTTTCATAATGATATCTAGAAGTACACAAATTGGCCAGCAGGCTATTACTTAATTTGAATGTTGCCTTACATTATACAGAATATTTATTTCATAAAATACTGCAGAATTATTGTGGGATATTTGCCTATCAAGGTAGGCCTATGTAGATATACTTTTAGTTAATAGATTGAGTAGGGAGCATGTACTCTAATACTGTATATAATACTATACAGTATTAGACTGTTAGGAAATCTCGAAGAGATTTTGGCAAGGGCTTTTATTTAATTAAGTTACATTTAATTCACACAAATTATTAAGAGTTTTAACAGTGCATTAAGTTAAAGTTAAGCTTTTGTCAGCTCATTTAACTGTTTTGGGGTACAAATTAATTATGCCTGGCTGGGCAAAGTGATGTTGCTATTTGTTTGTCATGTACTTTAAACAGAGGCATGTCAAGCTTACCTGTAGGAAACTATTATGCATTGTTAGAATGTGTTGGTGGTAGGTTATTGATTATGATGTATAGCAAAGTGTGTGTGAGTAGCTAGAAGAGTTACGGGAGAGGGTACTTGAGACACCACTTGTCTATATTGAACATCAGTGATGTTTTAATAGCATAGAAGCATGACTAGGGGTCTTCTTAACCCTTTAACTGAGCAGCCTATAAATATGACACCCCCCAGTGCACAGGAATAAATTCTCTTGAAAAAATTCTTTTGTTTTTTAAAGTGTCAAAAACCCTTCCCTCAGTATGGGTATGTCAAAAAAATTCGAACTTGTACGTACTTTGGATGCTATGGGGTCCGTAAGTTGGCACGTGACGTCATCATTCCCCAATCGCCCGTGACGTACGCTCCCGGGGCGGGCGCGCCAGTTGCCGCGAATATATTTTTGTTCATTTTTTGCGCACAGTTCCAAATACATTTTATTTGTTTTTACGTGCTAATCCTATGTATAATGAACACGTACACTATATTATGGCAGTAAAACATCCGTACTGTCCGAGGACACTGTGTTACGTGCATGACACTTGCGTACACATATGTTGCACATATTTACCATGTATCATGCTAATTTATGTATATATATATATACAATCTATTTACAGACTATACACTGTCAAACACTATATACATTCACGATCACCACACTCAGAACACCGCGAGTGTGAGCTGTCACACCCAGCCAGCCCTCCCTCACTCCTCCAACATTGTATTTGCCAACATTCCTCCTCCCATCATACAGTTATTCACACCAATGTTTCATGTTCATTTATGTATATTTACAACATATGTACACACTATACACTGTCACACACTATATACATTCACCATCAACACACTCAGAACACCGCGAGTGTGAGCAGCCACATCCAGCCAGCCCTCCCTCACTCCAACTCCTGATGCTGTTATTACACTATACACACACACTGTATATACCCCATGTACATGTGTGTTCCCCATAGCGAACCACGAAGCTAGTGTGGTGAGCAAAACAAGAGTGGCTGCCACACAGTGAGGGTACCTCAATTCTCTCCCTCCCCACCAAAATTCCTCCTTCCACAATACTAAGCTCAACGCTACTTATAACCACAATCCTGGTCACTAATTCCTGTAAATGAATAATTGACCACAAGTTTATTTTGAAAAGGAACCTAAAAAAGTAGTTTGAAGATTCCTAAATGGACGAAATAATGCTGTGGTGCTGTGGCTAGCGCTGTGAACATCGTGAACAGCATTGAATCACTGATATTTGAACATTGTACTCACTCATTATCACACTCAGGCTCTTCTATAATACTATCATGGCTAAATATACAAGATATATAATAATATATATATATATATATATATATATATATATATATATATATATATATATATATATATATACATTATTAGGCGATGCTGTGGTCACACGCTGAACAGCAGTGCTGTGCGCTCATACTGCGAGCGCCAGCCTTGGTTGCTCACTCACTACTGAGGCTCCCACACCCGGGAATGTGGACCACGATTTTTTTTTAAGATGGCGTCTGTTTATAAGAGCCCTGAGGAAGCTGATGTGAACCCCAAGTAGCAGCGGGAGTTTTGAATGGAACGTGAAAAATACAAATACCTGAAGCCTGGGCCTGCAGGCGTGTTGCGCACCTGAAGCCTGGGCCTGCAGGCGCATTGCACAGTTAAAGGGTTAAAAATAATATAGAGAAGATAAGATAAATACCCCAAACATTGGTAAGAAGGGCAAGGTTTGAGTTCAGTTTAGTTTGGGTAAACATTTTAACACTCTAGACTTGTATTGTTGAGATCTCTTCTTGGCACGAATTCTAGTGTAAATACTCTGAAATACATCCAAGTTTAAGGATTCACTTACATTCTAAAATGGCTCTCTTTATTAACTTTTCAGATGCCATCAGAGACTCAAAGTATCATAAACATCAAATAAAATGAATTCAGTCACCCTGACATCTGGCTATAAATGCAGTTATTTAACAGAAAATGTCGAACTTTTTTGGTTGTCAACAATGGAATCTGCAAAATGCTGACCTTGGTAAGCTAAACTATATAGAGGGGAATGCTGATGACCCATCTTAAATGTCCATCCTCACATTCATTGTGACTTGCTGCTTTGACTGATGTCCACAATCAGTCAAAGTTGCATTTGAATGCACAAATGCACAATTGCATGTGAATAAGTAACTGCCAAATAATCTAATTTTGTTATAAATAAATCACCCACCCAGCCAACATGATTATATGATTATAAGAAAATACAGTATGAGGAGGTGTTATGTGTATCAGATGGCTGGCCTACATGACAAAACAGATCAACTAGTCAACAGAGTAAGGTAAGAATAGGCCGAGTTGGCTAAGGCAGGTATCTGGGAATCACCAGAAAGTCGGTTCATATCACTCCATTGCCTCAAAATTATTTTCTCATTGATACATCAGGTCATTGTGATTTCTTTGTGATTTGAAAGTGGGACATAAGAGTATGAACACCATTATCTGCAGGCCAGAGTGTGGGTGGGCCAGCTATAAAATCCTGGTTGGGCTCCATTTTGGGGCCTCCAGAACTTCCCAGTGAATTCAATAGAGTTCCGGGTTGGTCGGCTTCTGTCCCATTATGTCTGATGGGACAGAAGTAATGTACAGAATGGATCATATGGGGCTGGACCATTTCTGAGTTACTGAGGATTTCATTTCATGAAGATTTGCACAGGTACAGAATTTCATACAACATTGAAAAATATATACCGCATATGATGGAACACATTATTGCACATATTTAAACAACCAATAAAAAAAAAACTTTGCATTTTGAATATACTGTACCAGAAGGTAAAAGAAATATAAAACGTTTAAAATGCAAAAACCTAACATTTGTATTCACCTAGTTGTATGCACCTAGTTGTGTTTGCGGGGGTTGAGCTTTGCTCTTTCGGCCGCCTCTCAACTGTCAATCAACTGTTTACTGCCTTCTGTTTGTGCTTTCCTTGCAGACGAGCAGCTTTATTCTTGTTAACCTCTGTTAGCAGAACATGGATTTACAATACAGCTGAACTACACTATAAACTATAAAATAAAAACACAAGGATTCTCACACAGTCATGGACTGAAATTTACTCCTGTACAGTACTTTAATATACAGTATTGATTGCACTAAACATTAACATGAAACATAATTAAAATTGTTAAAAAAAAAAGTTTTGACATTGTAATTACAAAACAGCAAAACAAAACCTTACTACTGCTTCTGTACAAGTATGTAACTGACAGTCATACCGTATTTAGTCTAGGAGACGATACACTAGCACTGCTTTAGGTACCTTCACTTGATGGAACTGCTCTAGTTGAGGGTCCTTCCTGCCTTTGAGTCCAGCCTGTTCTCATGATTTAAAAGATTAGACTTAGATGTCAGTTTAAAAGTAAACTTCTCTCTATTAATACCATAGGTATTTTCAACAAATTATTAAAATAATTTTGCATAAACCTACAATGACGAACAGTGGCATAAAGTGGCCGGTGACCAGTGACTATATCTAGCCTTTGCATTTCCGTATCGGCCAACACATTTCACTAAACATTTACTGTGCAAGCTTCATCTACCTTTATATTCTTCAATATCATTTTCATTGTCTCTAGTAAATTTATTGAGTCCAGCCTGTTCTCATGATTTAAAAGATTAGACTTGTGCCAGTTTATAGGTAAACTTCTCTCTATCACTCTCTATTAGTAAATTTATTCTATGAAAGTATTACAATTGTTATCAGTTCTCTTATAAGCTAAAGAAATATTTTCACTATAATCACAGTTACAAATAAATGTGTACCTGGAGAAGGTACGGTATTCATAAGTTTTAAATAGTAACTTATAGTTTATTTACCAAACTCAGCGACTACCTTTTATGGTGTTAACATAACTAAAACTTAACAGTAACAAAAAATAACAATATTAAAATTTAGCAAATTTTCCTTCTTCAATTTGGTTTACCTTATGGCTTCCCAGCGTTGGGAAGTGGAAGCCTGTCAGGCTTATCAAGGTCTCCAGAGCCAATCATTGACATTTCCCAGGATGCAACCCACAACCATTGCCTAACTCCTAGGTACCTATTTACCAGCCCATCCTCCTGTTTTAGGTAGTACTTATAGGAGGAAGGCCTGGTAAATAGTAACGATGGGGACCATCGTACATATATTGATGTGAAAGGTAATTAGAAAGTATAAATGGGTACTATTGAATTTTGACAAACCTGGATTGTACCTGGATGGGGTTCTGAGAGTTCTTTTACTCTCAAAGCCCAGGCACAGGGCCAGGCTTAATTTGTGAGAACTTGGTCCAACAGGGTGATGCTTGGAGCGGCCCGCAGGCCCACAAATCCACCATAGCCCTGTTGGTCCGTCACATCTTAAAGAAAACTATCCAGCTTTCTCTTGAAGACATTCACGTTTGTTCCAGCAATATTTTGTTTGCTTGCTCGGAGGATGTTGAACAACTTTGAACTTCTGATGATGATAGTATGTTCTCTGATTGTGCCTATGTCACCTCTGCTCTTCGCTGGTTCTATTCCACATTTCCTTCCATGTTGTTCACTCCAGTATGTTGCTATTTTACTGTGTACATTTGGGACCTGGCCCTCCAGTATTTTCCATGTGTATATTATTTGATACCTCTCTCATCTCCTTTCTAGGGAGTACATTTAGAGAGCTTTGAGATGATCCCAATAATTTAGGTGCTTTATCGTGTCTATGTATGCTGTATATGTTCTCTGAACTCCCTAAGTGCCAGAGAAACTGGAAAAGGTTTTGTATTTATGTTGCAAAGAAAACCTAAAATAACCTAACTTTCCTAGGCCTAATAAACTTTCTGAGGCCTAATATGGTACATACATGTGCTATACTAGACCTAGGAATATTTAAGTTTGAAAAAAGCTAAAAAACAGACTATAAAGTGAATACTGTAGTACCAAATTTTACTAATTACCTTTTACATCAATATATGTACAATGGTCCACATAGTTACAAAAAATATTATCTAAATAGGAGGATGGGTTGTATTTATTGCTAGGTTAACAGAAGCATTAGGTGAAAGGCAATATGCATAACAATATGTCCTGTCCGGGGATTGAACCCAGGACCCCTTGTTGTTGAGATGAGGACAAAGATAATTGTACTACAGAACCCTCCGAGTTTAATTAAGGGTTTTTATAAAGTGTACAATTTTTACAATTGCAGACATTGACCCTAGTGATTATCTGTAGAATTTCTCTTCAATTAGGAAAGCCAATGATCACAAAATTAGCTTTGCTGACATCATAACATAACCATTGGATATGCTGTGCCAAAACCAAGAATATCCCCAACTAGATGAATTAAATGTAAGAACCTAGGCATCATCATTTCAACTGAGAAAATTTTTTAATATATCAGCACCCACCCAGATGGGATATTAATGATTAAAATTCAACTGTATGATAGATCTTAGCTAGACTAAGAAACCAAACTCAAATACCTTGGTTTTGTGGTTCCACTGTATGGCCATGTTGTAACCAGACTCGGTCGTCAATAGTGAGAGGGCTTAGAGTGCTCACGGTTGTGGCAGCATGTGGAATCATCCCAGCTATGGAGTGAATGTCAAAATTGCTAAAATTATATATCTTATTTATAATTAGATTCTTAATCGACTATGCCGCATTACTGCTCATTTTAGTTCCTGGTGGAATGCTTGTAGGACTTGAAACAATGCAAGATAAAGCTATGTGAATCATTCTCAGATAGCCCTGTACCACAAAGACATGAAAGGGATCCAATATCTCCAGCAACAAATGGTGTACTACTGAAAATAGTGCCATAATTGGTATCAAAGTGCTTAGGCCAAATCCCTAAAAATGGATTACTAATACAGCAACAAAATACAGAATGTATCCAATTTTACCTTTATTTTTCATGGTGGTAAATATCCTAAATTTTTCTAGTGGCTGGAAAATCGACTCAAAATAGCAAAACCTTGGGAAAATGAAAATGTTACTTTTTTAAGAAATTTGCAGTTGCAACCTGTGCTGGCTCTAAGCACTTGCTGGTCGAAGTTAAAGTTAAGAGACTGAAGAACAAAGGTACTGTACCAGAGAAAACAGTGTTAGTCAATTCCCCAATTAAGGAAGTCGTGGAATGGTAGAAAAGATAGCAAAGCATTAAGGTAATTTCTTGGCTTAGCGAGAAGCTGTAGTGCAAGCATTGTACATAACTTGATGCTCAATCAGAAAATTCTTGTCAGGAGCCATGGACGTATAAGAAATTAAACCCCCAAGGCAGAAGACCAATGGCTCAAGATGGGGGTTACGTCTTGCGAACTGGTCAGATGAACGGCTCTCCACGGAATTGCGTAAGAACTTTTGTTAAAGGGAGCAAACACAGATAACAACAGTGTTCTAGACAAGAGCAAATAAGACTTCTGTACGTAGAGCATGAACACAAAAACATTACAGCCACTGCAAGCACTCCACGCCATGAGGTAGAGGAAATTCCCAGAGCCAAGCCGCACAAACCAACGTCCCATGTCATGCACTAGGGAAGGCTGGAAATGGCAGCCCCATCTGTTTCTTAGGAGTTTGGGAGTAAACAAACTCGGGATCACGCGAAAAATTAAGAACCAAACCAAGGAATCAAGGGCTCAACCCCGTAACCTCTGGAGGACCCCAGAGAACCAATACGGGGCCCCCAGGGAACACCTGCCGGAAGCTGGACAAATGCACCCTGGCAGTACTTCCCTCAACCAGCTTGAGAAGGAACACAATTTCTGTTCCCTGGATTTTTTCAACTTAAACCTGGAATTAGAGCCATCGAAGCCAGCAAAACCGAAGCAGAACACTCCTATGTGGTCCAGGACCCGACAGTCGCTTACATTAAATTATGGTGTAGTACGAGTAACCTGTAATCTGGCTTACAGTGTCGTAGAAAGAGTGCCTGCAGTGACGTATGGCGCGGAGGCTGACGTCCTTGAGGAACTCTTCCTTAGTAAGGTGTAAGTGTACTAATGCACCACTGGATACTTGACTCTTAGCAAGACGCACAAGTGTACTGTGACTGTTGACGCTAGGGATTTGTGTGTTGATTTTGTGTTTATGATTCAGTACATTGCACCAGAGGTGATTTATATGCGTAAGCTCGCGCTAACAAGTTCCTCCACTCCATTCCGTTCCATAAGTGACCTTGGGTGCCAAAACTGTTTCCTTGTGTGATACTTTGAGAAGCATTCGTACTGGCGTATGTTACATATTCCGTAACTTTACGTTGCTAGCCTGCATTCTGCGGTTTACTGTAATGACCACTTATACCGGTGCTCGTTCGTATCACCAATATGGCAACTATCGAGGCGGCAGAGGCATCCAGTCGTCGGAGCTGCCAGACGTAACCCCAGACACTGTTGGGATCATAAAAAGTATTATCACCCCCATCTTAAAAAGTACTATCACCCCCATCTTAAAAAGTACTATCCTCCCATCTTAAAAAATACTATTCCCCCTTTCTTGATAATTAAACTAATAAATGTTGCTGGTGTGGGAGGTACAATGAACTTCATAGAAGAGTCAAATTATAGTGAAGGCTCCTGATAGTGACTTAATTGTGGTGACATAATTAATATTAATTCAATCTGTTGGGGGAGGGGGGGACAGGCTACTTTACCTTACCTTGAGCCAGGCAACCAGTTTATACATACAGTACACGTTATGCTTATATCGAAGGGGGGGGGCTCCAACCCCTCCCCAAGAGTCGAATTGCTGACCCTTCCGTGTATGCAACCCCACAACAAACTAACCCCTGGGTACCCATTCACTGAAAGGTGCAATAGGTACTCTGAGAACTCTTTAACACTGCTTCCCTTAGAAAATTATCGATATTCTTCTTCTTCTTGATGGTACGTGCAGTTTGCATGAAGGGTCGATATTCTGACCTCCATCAAAAGGTTATGACCGAGAACATAGATACTGACTGCCTGCAACAATGTCTAAATCCTATAGAGGTAATTATGCCATTCCCGCGGAATTTTCTCAGCTACAGATCATATAATTCAAGAAAAAAACTTCCGGTAGATGACTAAACCAAACACCAGATGAAGAAACGTTTTTTCGGTCCGTACTGGACCATTATCAAGTCGTGTGTGAAAAGCTGAATAAGAGCCTAAACCAGAGCCTCGAGAGGATAAATGGCCTACGGCAGCCCGTTCTCGCCAGCGTTCCCAACGTCACGGAACTGTCGTACTAGTGCCCTAACCTGACCTACCAGAGCACCCACGTACAGAAAACTGAATATTATGTCAATTTCGTGAGCCACTGACATTTTCTAGTACGACAGTTTTTGTCCTTAGATAAAGTATATGTCAAAATCAGACGTTCTATTAGGAGGACGGGTTGGTGGGAGGAGAGGTGGCTGCAGTGAAGCTACGTGTTTTATGGTGCTACAGCCAAAATATGAATAGATGCAAATTATGGTAATTTTCCGATGTCAGTGAATAATGCTGTATAAGAAGAATTCGTTGTTTTGATTTTTCATTTTCAAAATAGTTACCCAGGCGTAGCCGGCGGTCAGAACTAAAAAAAAAAAATCGTGGGGGTTAGTACGTCACCGTGGCATGCTGTTCCCCCTTGAATTTTGGCGACCCCGACCAGACCATGTCCGCTCAGTACCCCAGACCATTCACCTTGCAAAGTTGGGCGAGGTTAGCCCCCAAGTGTCTGGCACACCTTGGACAGATAAACAAACAAATAAACGACACTCGTGGATCTGAGGGCTGATAAACTGCAAAGCCCGTGAGCAAGAGATTAAGCCCAGCCACATGGCTGGTCACAGTGAACAGAACCGTCGTCACGGAGTTGGGTGGTGAATGGAGGCGCGGGAGTTTACCAGAATAAGCATAGCCTAAGAGGATTTGGGGCGGATGGAGGTGTGAATCGTTTTGCTGCAGTTGCGATGGGATGGCAGCCGAGG
Organism: Procambarus virginalis; assembly: GCA_020271785.1. NCBI lineage: Eukaryota > Metazoa > Arthropoda > Malacostraca > Decapoda > Cambaridae > Procambarus > Procambarus virginalis. Next base: position 5,612,393 of record WNGS01163555.1, read on the forward strand.
GGAGGTAATTAAGCATTCCGATCCACTGGTAGCTTTAATATTATATACTGAGGTCTTGTACAGGTGGATAGGTATGCACAAAATTATGTGATACACATAAATGTAATACCAATTATGTCTAAAATTGAATAGTGTATGAATGAGTGTTAATGAAGAGGGTTTTAATTTTTTGTATGACGTGATAATGTAATGACATTCTTAGTTAAAACCAAAGCTATACTGATGATTCTTGAATAACTGGAGATCAAAGACATGGGAAAACCATAGGGTGGTAGTCCATTCCATAAGAGTTGATGAATAGAAGAAAAACAAATACAGCTGTAGTTTAATGTTCAATCCTTGGCTTAGTGATAAGTGTGAAGCAGCTGAAGTGAGAGTATTAAACCATACTTGAAGAAGGGGTATACAGTTCCCAAGAACAGAGTCTTGGAGTAGCAGCTGCAGAAATTATGTGATACACATAAATGTAATACCAATTATGTCTAAAATTGAATAGTGTATGAATGAGTGTTAATGAACTTCATAGCGAGAGACAAATAGCAGCTGCAGAAAGTGTTACAACTTCATGGCGAAGTTGAATGAGGTGAATAACCACACGTGCTTTCCCCTGAATTGAGTCGAGAATTTAGGTAGAGGGGGGCAACTGCGTCAGTACTCAAGTCTTGTGGATAAAAAAAAAACCCACACTTATGTATTTGTGAATTTTATGTAAAAATTTACACAAAGTCTTTCGCATTCTCCTGGGTGCACTGTCAAGGTCTGAGTATGTGGTTAGGGCGAGACTTGCATCTCAACGACTAATGCGCATTAATCGTTGAGGTGTAAGTCTTTATATAAAATACACAAATATATAAGTGATTTATCCTACGTTATTATGTCTGTGAGTAAACATTAACATTACGTACTCAGTCCTGTGTTAAGCGGATCCATGTTCTCTTTTCTATACTTTAGGAAAAAAGAGCTTCAACGTACTAACAACGTTCAAAGCAAACATTTGGCTTACCCGCGTCATGCATAATGGTATTCATTTAATGCAAAATTACAGTATAGATAAAATAAACTATCAATGACAATCTGTTAGCCCTTCGGTTATAGCTTCCGTATGTCTATAAAGTTGATTTCGTGTTGGATCATGCTGACAAAAAAGTTTCGCAGCAACTTGCAAGCGCATGTAAATAGCTTCACTGAGGCTAATCAACAATTGATAATATATGTTTATACAGCCGCAATCTCTTTGGTAAGTATATTTGATATAATTTGATATAACGACTCAATGCGCATATTTAAGCTTGTTAGTCGGTCAATACTGTATTAGCTCTGTGTGGAAAATTCAACATTTTAGACACCAGAGCTAAAGTTTGTTGCCGCTGGTGAGGATATCTGACGTTGCTGAGGCTACCTCTGTGTTTACTGTAAAATAACAAAATAAATTTATAATCTTGCTTGTAATAGTAACGGTAGCCTAGTCGTATTCGAGCTGTGACAAGGTCAGAGTCTGCTGATACTGTTACTTGCCCCATTCACACGTTTTCCTTGACACGTCTCATTGTATTGAACAACAGATCTGTTAGTTATTGTTTGCAATATGCTACTTGTTTTCAAATTAATTCAAGAGCTCTCGTCTAATGATACTTATAACAGATCTCTTTGATAGCTCAAGAAGCATAGTTGACCCATCTTCCGGGCCCTAATATGTCTTCTCATTACTTGCAGCCTGCACGCAATAGACACCAGGGAGTTGGGTAGCACACAGAAATCACAATAGCGTGATGCATCAAATGAACAAATCCGAATTGTTGTCTCGGAGAGACTGCAGGATCCTTGTGAGGTCAGTAGAACTCTCGGTCGCAATTCTTTTACAATGTCGTGGCACATTCGATTAAGGCGCGTCTGGGATACTCTCGGACGAAGGTTCGAACCCTCATCACGGCCCTTGTGGATTTGTTCATGAGTTGGGGAGCTTTTGTGGGATGCATTCAGGGCAAGGTTAGTTGTTGGCCTAGGGAGAGACCTCGGTAAGCTTTACGGGCTTCCTGTCCCAGCAATGGAAAACAGTAGCGGCCACATGGAAGCTTGAACACTTTCCTGGGGTCGAAGGGACGTGGGGGCTTTTCTACATTATGATGTAGTGGATAATGTGTGCGGCACTCGCAGTCAGGTTATTATTATTATTAACATCTTTATTGACAAAATTAATTACAATTTTGCCTAATCTGAGGATTTTGATAGTCTGATTAAAGTGAGGATAATGCTAGTATTCACTGTCACGCAGGACAGAGGGTCATACATAAGACAATAGGTCTAAACTGTAGGCTGAAGCACATATATATCACGGTTACAATCAATGTTTTAATATATGGATATGTGAAAACAAGTTTCTACTGTGCACTGCCACACAAGGGCAGGGATGGGTTCATAGGTGATGCAGCTTAGAAGTAATATACATAAAAATTGTTCTTCATTCTTTAAAATGGACAAGCAAATTTTGGGTAAATTGTTAGGATGTCGTCCAGAACACCTGAGTCAATAAAACAGTTACACAGTTGGTGGTACAAGAGGCCAGGAGGTCTAAAGTCCTTTACGGTTTCACATTCATCAATGTAGTGTTCTAGTGAATGCATTAAAGGTTTATCACAGAGTTTACAATCTGAGTATTCTGGTAGTGGCTCAGCCTCACTAACCTGCCAGATGTGTCTATAGCCAAGGCGAATTCGCGCAATGACTACATCACATTGCCTGGTCCGGTTACTGTGCTGACCATACAAATACCTATTATTACAAAACTTGTCATAACTTTTAATACTGCAGCTTTCAGGTCTCTGGGCATTTCTTAGTTCTTCTAAATCTGAATTAATTTCTTTAATTTGTATGTTTCTAATAACTGCATTAGATAGTCCAAAGTCATAATCAATGTTTTCTTTCCTGCAAGCCTCATTGGCCAATCGATCTACGAAATCATGTTTTCCAACTCCAACATGGGATGGGATCCACACAAATTTTATACAAGAGTTATTATCATTGGCAAAAATTACATTCCAGTTAATATTACAAGCTACTTCCGACATACATTGTGATGGGTTATTTAAGGACTGCAGAGCACTTTTAGAGTCACAGAAAATAACTCCACCACCATTAAGCTTAAGGTATTCAGTGGCTAGATAAATGCCCAATAGCTCGGTCTGTGTCGTGCTAGCCCAGTTGTTCAATCTCTGTGTACTAGACATGATCATTTCATTCCCTTTATACACTGCACATGCACAACCTGTTCTACCAGTGCCTAACTGCACAGAGCCATCAGTAAAGGCATAGGATTCAGTCGGTTTGAGAATTTGAAGATGACTGTCAATAGCTTCTAATGTTATACATCTCAAAATGTCAGTGTTATACATTTGTTTAACACTGATGGGGGTATAATGCAGAGAGACCTCCACATCTTTCCAAGGGGGAATATAGTGAACAATTTTATCAGGGTTAAGAGACACATTCAGTTTCTGAAGATTATAGGCACAACAACTGAGCCACACACTGTAGGGAGCTTTTTGCGGCGGATTGAGGGAACAGTCAGAATTGTTTAGAATGGATCTCAATTTAATTTGAATAGAGCTGGGGGGACCATTATTCTTCAAAGTTTTGGCGCAAAACATAGTACTAAGTAGAACTATTCTTTCGTAAATGGAAGGTAAGTTTAGTTCCTTTCTCATGTTAACAATTCTGACAGTTCTAGGACAACCCAGGATGATCAGGTTAAGTACTCTTAGGTCTGTCCAGTAACTTGATAGGTGACCGCGCGGACAACCTCGCTCTTATCTTGGTCAATAAACATTTTCAATATTTACTTTGTGTAAGTGGTGCAAGATATAAGTCATTTTTTTTATCGTTCACATATCATAACAGAGGAGGAGATGTACACCTTACTGGTGTGACCGTCTGCTCTCAGTCTGCCAGGCTATCTTGAGATGATGATTTCGGGGCTTTTTAGTGTCCCCGCGGCCCGGTCCTCGACCAGGCCTCCACCCCCAGGAAGCAGCCCGTGACAGCTGACTAACACCCAGGTACCTATTTTAATGCTAGGTAACAGGGGCATAGGGTGAAAGAAACTCTGCCCATTGTTTCTCGCCGGCGCCTGGGATCGAACCCAGGCCCACAGGATTACAAGTCCAGCGTGCTGTCCGCTCGGCCGACCGGCTCCCTAAATATATCTGCACACAATCGACTTGAGAATGGTCCAGGACGGACCGAAACGTCGTCGTCTCTTCACCTTCTAGTGTGTGGTCTGGTCAACATATCTGCACTATATAAGGCACTCAATATATCTGCAGAGTACTACTCTGCAGTACGTGAGTACTACTCCAAATAGTTTATTTTGCTTTCTTAAATTATAATATTGAAGAGCATAATCTATGTAGACTTGTGTGTTGAGGAACCTTCAGAGAGACTTGTGTGTGTGTGGAGGAGCCTTGAAAGAGCGTGTGAAGGAGCCTTGAGAGAGCGTGTGAAGGAGCCCTCACCCAGCATCCTTGAACCAGGATGAAGAGGTGAAGACAATGTTACGAGGGTAGGAGGGCTGAGTGACCGTGTGTTTGGCGGTGACACCGTGCTGGCTTAACTGTGTTCACGTGTGCCCAGCCAGCCGACCTCTCACAAGGCCTGCTGCCCCTCATTACACCACCCACCTGCTCCACGTAATTATCAGCAGAAAGCGCTACGCCAGTATGACTATATAACACTTGGCATATGAGAACAGGAGCTGGGATATGAGTGAAGGGGCGGTGCTCTTCCACTTTGGCCATCGAGGATTGAACACCTGCAAGAAGCCAGGGCGTCGCTGTTCCGATCATTTAGAGTGGATGGGCAAAACTGGTATAACTGGCGTATATTTCTACAGCTGTAGCGGTGGCCGTATGCTGTGCTTGCTAGATTTGTCCATGTGCCAATCAGGAAGCACAAGAAATCTCGATGTAATCGAGATTTCGAAGGCGTCGAGAAATCTCTCTAAATTTCAATAGAAATCTCTATTGATAATTACTTACTTACTCACCAAAAGCTAAGATGTTAATGGAAGTTGACCCGTCACCAAGATGATCACGGTAATAATACGATTTACAACGGGACTGCTGACGCAAACATTTACCCAAGGAGGGATTTATGCCCGTGACGCAAGAGGCCAATTTGTAACTTGAACTCTCCTACCTGCTTGATGGGGTTCTGGGAGTTCTTCTACTCCCCAAGCCCGGCTCGAGGCCAGGCTCGACTTGTAAGAGTTTGGTCCACCAGGCTGTTGCTTGGAGCGGCCCGCAGGCCCACATGCCCACCATAGTCCGGCTGATCCGGAACTTCTCTTGGAAAACAGTCTAGTTTTCTCTTGAAGATGTCCACGGTTGTTCCGGCAATATTTATTATGCTCGCTGGGAGGACGTTGAACAACTGTGGACCTCTGATGTTTATATAGTGTTCTCTGATTGTGCCTATGGCACCTCTGCTCTTTACTGGTTCAATCCTGCATTTTCTTCCATATCATTCACTCCAGTACGTTGTTATTTTACTGTGTAGATTTGGGACCTGGCCCTCCAGTATTTTCCATGTGTATATTATTTGGTATCTCTCGTCTCCTTTCTAGAGAGTACATTTGGAGAGCTTTGAGACGATCCCAATAATTTAGGTGTTTTATCTCGTCTATCCGTGCCGTATATGTTCTCTGTATTCCCTCTATTTCAGCAATCTCTCCTGCTCTGAAGGGGGAAGTGAGTACTGAGCAGTACTCGAGACGGGACAACACAAGTGACTTGAAGAGTACAACCATTGTGATGGGATCCCTGGATTTGAAAGTTCTCGTAATCCATCCTATCATTTTTCTGGCTGACGCAATATTTGCTTGGTTATGCTCCCTAAACGTTAGATCGTCGGACATCATTATTCCCAAATCCTTGACATGCTGTTTTCCTACTATGGGCAGATTCGATTGTGTTTTGTACCCTGTATTATGTTTCAGATCCTCATTTTTTCGCCGTACCTGAGTACCTGAAATTTATCACTGTTAAACATCATGATATTTTCTGCTGCCCAATCGAAAATTTTGTTGATATCTGCTTGTAACTTTTCAATGTCTTCAGCAGAGGTAATTTTCATGCTGATTTTTGTGTCATCTGCAAAGGATGACACGAAGCTGTGACTATATCTGATATGAGAATAAGGAACAGTAGCGGTGCAAGGAGGTACAGAGCTTTTAACTGCGCTCAGACTCGATTTTATTTGACTGACTGTTACTCTTTGTATTCTGTTCGTCAGGAAATTGAGTATCCAGAGTCCTACTTTACCAGTTATTCCAGCAGAAATATTCCAGTATTCTATGGTGCTTCAAGACTCGTCCCTTGAGTCTACATGTTGCCGGACATTATACTTTAAAGTTCCGAGAAGAAGTTCATGATTGGGTTGTCCTTTTTCCAAGCCATCACTATCGGATAATCATAATAACTTATTTTAAATGTTGCTAAAAATCGTAAATGAAGTATGTTTAGTCTTCCAAAAATTCATGGCGGGAAGGGACCTTACCTTGCGGTTACCTTGAGATGATTTCGGGGCTTAGCGTCCCCGCGGCCCGCTCCTCGACCAGGCCTCCTGGTTGCTAGACTGGTCAACCAGGCTGTTGGACACGGCTGCTCGCAGCTTGACGTATGAATCACAGCTTGGCTGATCAGGTATCCTTTGGAGGTGTTTATTAAGTTCTCTCGTGAACGTATGAACTTTATTAGTATTAACCTAACACACTTTTGCTATTTCCTAGATTCATCTAGAGAAAGAACCACTCAAAATTTAGTATACAAAAGTTTACAAGAACATATTTTTTTCAAGCAACTAAGAACTTTCTAAATATATTAAAACAAACGTCACATGAGGCTATGTTGCAATGGACAGTGTGAGAGGCACAGCGGTAGTGACTAGCGAAGCACAGCACTAACAGCTAAATGAAAACTAAACACATTTAACAGCTTACCACAGTGAAGAAGAGGCAGGAGTGGAAGATACAGATCACCTATAGTGACAAGAACACTAACACAGTGTACAGGGAGATCAACAACAACTAATAAAACCTCTGACGAAGAAGAAGATGACGAAAATAAAGAGTGAGAAGAAAATGCAGAAGAATGAGAGAAGCGAAAGAGATCTGGAAAACCAAAAATGAAGAGGCAAAATAGAGGGGGAAACGACCAACCTCCGGGGGGTGACCTTGTGTCACAGGCTCATCCGCCGCACCCACATCCTTCACCCACACGGATGACCACCGCCACTCAACACACACCTGCAAGTACCGGAGACCCCAGCTTTACACCACGGGTGCCTCTAATGCTCCCTCGGCGGCCGTCACTCCCAACGGTAAATATATGAGACATCTGTCAAGGTAAACTGTAGAGGAATCCCTCCCTTCCACCACAGTCGAGAGTGGCTGTCAGTTTCAATGTTCCACGTCTAAAACTGGCGCTAGTGCCATAATCCTGGTGGGGGGGGGTAGAGGCACCAGATGGGGGACAGAGGCACCAGGTGAGGGCCGGCAGGTGGTTGGGGGGGGGGGTAGAGGCACAAGGAGAGGGCCAGCAGGTGGTGGTTGGAAGGGGGGGGTAGAGACACCAGGTGGGGGACAGAGGCACCAGGTGAGGGCCGGCAGGTGGTTGGGGGGGTAGAGGCACAAGGAGAGGGCCAGCAGGTGGTGGTTGGAAGGGGGGGGTAGAGGCACCAGGCGAGGGCCAGCAGGTGGTGGTAAGTTAAAAAATTCAGGTGGTCACGGGTCTCACATTATATATTAAACGAGGTGAAAAGGGAGGAGGCGAAATAGGAGAAGTTTAAATAGTAGGCAAAATAGGAGAAGGTAAGACAGGAAGAGATGGGGGAGGTGAAATAGAAGAAGGAACTAGTCCTTCATTAACGTAATCAGGAGCAGTACAATGGCAATATGTTTTGTAGTAATACATTTATAACCAATCTTCAGGCTTTTAACAATTAACAGAACATGACAAACAATATTTAAAGCGCGTTACATTAAAATGCTATAATACAATTAGCAACTTTAGTTTCCAATACATGTTTTTTTTCGTGGCCAAGGTGAGGAATACAATCAAGGGCAGACTACAAGTTTAAGGTCGAGTGATCCTTCACAATGCAGGTAAAATACACAATATTAGCACTGAAGGAAGTCGTGGTTGTATACCAGTACCAGGCGCTACCTACCTACCTACCTACCTACCTTGTGGAGATTCAGAGGATCAACGTCTCCGCGGCCCGGTCTTCGTCTGGTCAACCGACTGGTGGACGCGGCTGCTCGCAGCCTCGCAGCCTGGTTAATCAGGTATCCTTCGGTGGTATTTATCGTTCTTTTTGAACATCGTGAAAAGCCGGCCAGTTATGTCCCGTATATGTATCGGGAGATTGATTTGATTGATTGTTGCCGCCGAAGGCGGCTAGTTTTTGTGCACCCCATACTCATCCTGTGAGCGGTAGCGCAATAGCATTACAGAGGGCACAAAAGGTCTTTATCAGACCTCATCTTAGATTATGTCCTGGGACCCATATGTTGACGAGTTCTCCCTCATCGTACCTATTGCACCTCTGCTTTTCAATGGGACTATTTTGCACATTCTGGC
>WNGS01163555.1:5627640-5641030 GCA_020271785.1 Procambarus virginalis
AAATTTTATCAGAACTAGTATATATATTAGGAACTAATGGGTAATAATTCCCAAACCTCTGTACAGAGTGGCACCTCGACTTACGATTGTCCCTACTTACGATAATTCGAGTTACGATGTAAATTTCATCGAAAAATGCGACTCGACATCCAATTGTGTCGTCGACTTCCGATATTTGTTGGTACATGTTCGGATCGACCGAGCGCGTCGTTCCCGGTCCGACCTGCCTCAGTTTACTACAGCTGCCCGCTTAGTGACGATCGCGCCTATAAGAAATTCCTCGTTTGTGGTGATTTTTTGCATTTTGAACATTAAAGTAATTATTATATATCACACCATGAGTCCCAGGAAAATCAGTGGTAAGGCTCAACATATGAGATCCCATGTAAGAATGACCATAGAGCAGAAACAAGAGATCATTCGTAAATATGAAGATGGTGTGCGGGTTGTTGAACTGGCTAGGCAATACAACAAATCTCAGTCAACAATAGCCACCATACTGAAAAAGGACATTATGGGTGCTAAACTGATGCATCATTACAGACAAATGTTAAAATGAAGGGAAAAACAAATGTCTCTTGACAAATTTGTAGTGAGACAAACAAGCACTGAACCACAACCAGGTCCTAGTGGTATTTAGGCAAAACGTAGGAGAGAGAGTACCTCAGAGAAAACATCACTGCCTGATGTGATAATGGAAGGGGACTTCCCTTCCAAACAGTAACAACTCTCCTCCTCCCCCCTCATCACCATCTTTCATACGCCATCAAGAGCCCTCCATAAAGGTAAGATAAACTTAGGTACTGTATTGTAGTTAGAAAAAAACATTGTATTCAGTATAAAATGTATTTCTATGTTAATATTTTGGAGGGTGGGGAACGGATTAATTCAATTCCCTTTATTTCTTATGGGAAAAATCGCTTCGAGGCCCCATTGTATAATTATTAGTAATAAAGGAAACTACGAAGGTTAGCAAATGATATAACATATAGGTATGCATATGTGTCTCCGTGGTGTAGTGGTAAGACACTCGCCTGGCATTCCGCGAGCGCTATGTCATGGGTTCGTATCCTGGCCGGGGAGGATTTACTGGGCGCAATTCCTTAATTGTAGCCTCTGTTTAACGCAACAGTAAAATGTGTACTTGGATGAAAAAACGATTCTTCGCGGCAGGGAATCGTATTCCAGGGACCTGCCCGAAACGCTATGCGTACTAGTGGCTGTACAAGAATGTAACAACTCGTGTATATATCTCAAAAAAAAAACAAAACATTGATCTTTATTTATTTATTTATTTATTTAATTATTTATTAACAAGAAGGTACATTTGGGGTTAAGAGATTGTAGTGCAGTGAATAGCAATGAAGATAATACATTCTTGTAAAGCCACTAGCACTTCAATCTACGGCACCTGAAATGGAAGAACCTAGCTAATACAATTATATCAGAAAGAATACCAGGAAGTAGCTTAAATGAACAGGCACATGCAAATGACCTGCTACGGATGTACGACAGGTTTGCCTTAAACCAGCAAATAGTAAGGAAGGAGAACGCGCTGGACCTCATTTTCATCAATAATGCTTAATTGATCAGAAACATAATGATGACAAATATCTGTTACTCAGATCAAAACTTAATTGAAGTTCTGACAAGCATGGGGAATAGACTTCCAATACCAGTTACAATTTCCGGTGAAGGAGATTTCAGCCAATTTAGCTTCAATAATAAACAGATAAACTGGGAGCAAATAAACCAAGACTTAACAGAAATAAGCTAGGAAGAACAGCTAGAAAATGCAAACCTGAACCAGTGCCTGAAAAAAATAACCTCAGTAGCACTAGAAATATGCTCAAACCGCATACCCCTGAGAAAAAAAGAGGAAGTGATGCAGATTGGAACAAGAACGTCGTTCCTTCTATAGGTGAAGAAAACGAATTGTGGAACAGCTTGAGAGTCGCACCCTATCTCAAGAACGGCGAAGAAGGTTAGGTAGAGAAATAGAAACAATTGAACTAAAGCTACAAGAATCATACAAAACCCAGGAGAGGCAGAGAGAGCAAAAGGCCATCAGTGAAATAGAGAGAAATCCAAAATACTTTTCTGCTATGCAAATAAAGATTAAAAACCACATCTAGTATCAGCCCCTACGAAAGGGATATGGATCTTTCACTGATGACAACAAAGAAATGAGCGAGATACTGAAGAAGCAGTACGACTGTTTTCAGCGAGCCACTAAACACACTAAAAATTGATAACCCAAATGAATTTTTCATGGATATGATACCAACATCAAATCATATATCAGACGTCACCCTATCCCCACTGGATTTTGAAGAAGCCATAAACAGTATGCCTATGCACTCTACACCAGGCCCTGATTCTTGGAACTCCATATTTATCAAGAACTGTAAAAAACCACTCGCACGCCCTTTACATTCTTTGGAGAGACAGCCTAGATACTGGTGTTATCCCTGACATACTAAAAACAGCAGAGATAGCACCACTCCATAAAAGAGGAAATAAGGCAGAGGCAAAAAATTACAGACCAATAGCACTAACATTGCACATAATAAAAATCTTTGAGAGAGTGCTAAGAAGTAAGATCACAAAATACATGGAATCACAGCATCTCCATAACCCTGGACAACATGGTTTCAGAACAGGGCGCTCTTGCCTGTTATAGTTGCTGGACCACTATGACATGGCATTAGATGCCATAGAAGACAGACAAAACACTGATGTAATTTACACAGATTTCGCAAAAGCCTTTGACAACTGTGACCATGATGTTATTGCAAATAAAATGCGTTCAAAATTAATTTCCGGAAAAATAGGCAGATGGATCTACAATATCCTGACTAACAGAACCCAATGTGTAATAGTCAACAAAATAATATCCAGCCCATCAACCGTGAAGAGCTCAGACCCCCAGGGTACTGTGCTTGCTCCAGTACTTTTCTCATCCTCATATCGGATGTAGACAGGAACACAATCTATAGTACTGTATCATACTTTGCAGATGACACTAGGATTTTCATGAGAGTAGACAGCATAGAGGACATCTTGANTGAAATGATGATGCCTAGGTTCTTACATTTAATTCATCTAGTTGGGGATATTCTTGGTTTTGCACAGCATATCCAATGGTTATGTTATGATGTCAGCAAAGCTAATTTTGTGATCATTGGCTTTCCTAATTGAAGAGAAATTCTACAAAATCACTAGGGTCAATGTCTGCAATTGTAAAAATTGTTACACTTTATAAAAACCCTTATTAACTCGAGGGTTCTGTAGTACATTATCTTTGTCCTCATCTCAACAACAAGGGTCCTGGGTTCAATCCCCGGACAGGACATATTGTTATGCATATTGCCTTTCACCTAATGCTTCTGTTAACCTAGCAATAAATACAACCCATCCTCCTATTTAGATAATATTTTTTGTAACTATGTGGACCATTGTACTATATTGATGTAAAAGGTAATTAGTAAAATTTGGTACTATTCACTTTATAGTCTGTTTTTAGCTTTTTTCAAACTTAAATATTCCTAGGTCTAGTATAGCACATGTATGTACCATATTACCTCAGAAAGTTTATTAGGCCTAGGAAAGTTAGGTTATTTTAGGTTTCTTTGCAACATAAATACAAAACCTTTTTCCAGTTTCTCTGGCACTTAGGGAGTTCAGAGAACATATACAGCATACATAGACACGATAAAGCACCTAAATTATTGGGATCATCTCAAAGCTCTCTAAATGTACTCCCTAGAAAGGAGATGAAGAGGTATCAAATAATATACACATGGAAAATACTGGAGGGCCAGGTCCCAAATGTACACAGTAAAATAGCAACATACTGGAGTGAACAACATGGAAGAAATGTGGAATAGAACCCCGAAGAGCAGAGGTGACATAGGCACAATCAGAGAACATACTATCATCATCAGAAGTTCAAAGTTGTTCAACATCCTCCGAGCAAGCAAACAAAATATTGCTGGAACAAACGTGAATGTCTTCAAGAGAAAGCTGATAGTTTTCTTTAAGATGTGACGGACCAACAGGCTATGGTGGATTGTGGGCCTGCGGGCCGCTCCAAGCATCACCCTGTTGGACCAAGTTCTCACAAATTAAGCCTGGCCCTGTGCCTGGGCTTTGAGAGTAAAAGAACTCTCAGAACCCATCCAGGTACAATCCAGGTTTGTCAAAATTCAATAGTACCCATTTATACTTTCTAATTACCTTTCACATCAATATATGTACGATGGTCCCCATCGTTACTATTTACCAGGCCTTCCTCCTATAAGTACTACCTAAAACAGGAGGATGGGCTGGTAAATAGTACCTAGGAGTTAGGCAATGGTTGTGGGTTGCATCCTGGGAAATGTCAATGATGGCTCTGGAGACCTTGATAAGCCTGACAGGCTTCCACTTCCCAACGCTGGGAAGCCATAAGGTAAACCAAATTGAAGAAGGAAAATTGCTAAATTTTAATATTGTTATTTTTTGTTACTGTTAAGTTTTAGTTATGTTAACACCATAAAGGTAGTCGCTGAGTTTGGTAAATAAACTATAAGTTACTATTTAAAACTTATGAATACCGTACCTTCTCCAGGACACATTTATTGTAACTGTGATTATAGTGAAAATATTCTTTAGCTTATAAGAGAACTGATAACAATTGTAATACTTTCATAGAATAATTACTATAGAGAGTGATAGAGAGAAGTTTACCTATAAACTGGCACAAGTCTAATCTTTTAAATCATGAGAACAGGCTGGACTCAATAAATTTACTAGAGACAATGAAAATGATATTGAAGAATATAAAGGTAGATGAAGCTTGCACAGTAAATGTTTAGTGAAATGTGTTGGCCGATACGGAAATGCAAAGGCTAGATATAGTCACTGGTCACCGGCCACTTTATGCCACTGTTCGTCATTGTAGGTTTATGCAAAATTATTTTAATAATTTGTTGAAAATACCTATGGTATTAATAGAGAGAAGTTTACTTTTAAACTGACATCTAAGTCTAATCTTTTAAATCATGAGAACAGGCTGGACTCAAAGGCAGGAAGGACCCTCAACTAGAGCAGTTCCATCAAGTGAAGGTACCTAAAGCAGTGCTAGTGTATCGTCTCCTAGACTAAATACGGTATGACTGTCAGTTACATACTTGTACAGAAGCAGTAGTAAGGTTTTGTTTTGCTGTTTTGTAATTACAATGTCAAAACTTTTTTTTTTAACAATTTTAATTATGTTTCATGTTAATGTTTAGTGCAATCAATACTGTATATTAAAGTACTGTACAGGAGTAAATTTCAGTCCATGACTGTGTGAGAATCCTTGTGTTTTTATTTTATAGTTTATAGTGTAGTTCAGCTGTATTGTAAATCCATGTTCTGCTAACAGAGGTTAACAAGAATAAAGCTGCTCGTCTGCAAGGAAAGCACAAACAGAAGGCAGTAAACAGTTGATTGACAGTTGAGAGGCGGCCGAAAGAGCAAAGCTCAACCCCCGCAAACACAACTAGGTGCATACAACTAGGTGAATACAAATGTTAGGTTTTTGCATTTTAAACGTTTTATATTTCTTTTACCTTCTGGTACAGTATATTCAAAATGCAAAGTTTTTTTTTTATTGGTTGTTTAAATATGTGCAATAATGTGTTCCATCATATGCGGTATATATTTTTCAATGTTGTATGAAATTCTGTACCTGTGCAAATCTTCATGAAATGAAATCCTCAGTAACTCAGAAATGGTCCAGCCCCATATGATCCATTCTGTACATTACTTCTGTCCCATCAGACATAATGGGACAGAAGCCGACCAACCCGGAACTCTATTGAATTCACTGGGAAGTTCTGGAGGCCCCAAAATGGAGCCCAACCAGGATTTTATAGCTGGCCCACCCACACTCTGGCCTGCAGATAATGGTGTTCATACTCTTATGTCCCACTTTCAAATCACAAAGAAATCACAATGACCTGATGTATCAATGAGAAAATAATTTTGAGGCAATGGAGTGATATGAACCGACTTTCTGGTGATTCCCAGATACCTGCCTTAGCCAACTCGGCCTATTCTTACCTTACTCTGTTGACTAGTTGATCTGTTTTGTCATGTAGGCCAGCCATCTGATACACATAACACCTCCTCATACTGTATTTTCTTATAATCATATAATCATGTTGGCTGGGTGGGTGATTTATTTATAACAAAATTAGATTATTTGGCAGTTACTTATTCACATGCAATTGTGCATTTGTGCATTCAAATGCAACTTTGACTGATTGTGGACATCAGTCAAAGCAGCAAGTCACAATGAATGTGAGGATGGACATTTAAGATGGGTCATCAGCATTCCCCTCTATATAGTTTAGCTTACCAAGGTCAGCATTTTGCAGATTCCATTGTTGACAACCAAAAAAGTTCGACATTTTCTGTTAAATAACTGCATTTATAGCCAGATGTCAGGGTGACTGAATTCATTTTATTTGATGTTTATGATACTTTGAGTCTCTGATGGCATCTGAAAAGTTAATAAAGAGAGCCATTTTAGAATGTAAGTGAATCCTTAAACTTGGATGTATTTCAGAGTATTTACACTAGAATTCGTGCCAAGAAGAGATCTCAACAATACAAGTCTAGAGTGTTAAAATGTTTACCCAAACTAAACTGAACTCAAACCTTGCCCTTCTTACCAATGTTTGGGGTATTTATCTTATCTTCTCTATATTATTTTTAACCCTTTAACTGTGCAATGCGCCTGCAGGCCCAGGCTTCAGGTGCGCAACACGCCTGCAGGCCCAGGCTTCAGGTATTTGTATTTTTCACGTTCCATTCAAAACTCCCGCTGCTACTTGGGGTTCACATCAGCTTCCTCAGGGCTCTTATAAACAGACGCCATCTTAAAAAAAAATCGTGGTCCACATTCCCGGGTGTGGGAGCCTCAGTAGTGAGTGAGCAACCAAGGCTGGCGCTCGCAGTATGAGCGCACAGCACTGCTGTTCAGCGTGTGACCACAGCATCGCCTAATAATGTCATAATATATATATATATATATATATATATATATATATATATATATATATATATATATATATATATATATAATATATATATATATATATATGTATATATCTTGTATTATTTAGCCATGATAGTATTATAGAAGAGCCTGAGTGTGATAATGAGTGAGTACAATGTTCAAATATCAGTGATTCAATGCTGTTCACGATGTTCACAGCGCTAGCCACAGCACCACAGCATTATTTCGTCCATTTAGGAATCTTCAAACTACTTTTTTAGGTTCCTTTTCAAAATAAACTTGTGGTCAATTATTCATTTACAGGAATTAGTGACCAGGATTGTGGTTATAAGTAGCGTTGAGCTTAGTATTGTGGAAGGAGGAATTTTGGTGAGGGAGGGAGGGAGGGAGAGAATTGAGGTACCCTCACTGTGTGGCAGCCACTCTTGTTTTGCTCACCACACTAGCTTGTGGTTCGCTATGGGGAACACACATGTACATGGGGTATATACAGTGTGTGTATAGTGTAATAACAGCATCAGGAGTTGGAGTGAGGGAGGGCTGGCTGGATGTGGCTGCTCACACTCGCAGTGTTCTGAGTGTGTTGATGGTGAATGTATATAGTGTGTGACAGTGTATAGTGTGTACATATGTTGTAAGTATACATAAATGAACATGAAACATTGGTGTGAATAACTGTATGATGGGAGGAGGAATGTTGGCAAATACAATGTTGGAGGAGTGAGGGAGGGCTGGCTGGGTGTGACAGCTCACACTCGCGGTGTTCTGAGTGTGGTGATCGTGAATGTATATAGTGTTTGACAGTGTATAGTCTGTAAATAGATTGTATATATATATACATAAATTAGCATGATACATGGTAAATATGTGCAACATATGTGTACGCAAGTGTCATGCACGTAACACAGTGTCCTCGGACAGTACGGATGTTTTACTGCCATAATATAGTGTACGTGTTCATTATACATAGGATTAGCACGTAAAAACAAATAAAATGTATTTGGAACTGTGCGCAAAAAATGAACAAAAATATATTCGCGGCAACTGGCGCGCCCTGCCCCGGGAGCGTACGTCACGGGCGATTGGGGAATGATGACGTCACGTGCCAACTTACGGACCCCATAGCATCCAAAGTACGTACAAGTTCGAATTTTTTTGACATACCCATACTGAGGGAAGGGTTTTTGACACTTTAAAAAACAAAAGAATTTTTTCAAGAGAATTTATTTCCTGTGCACTGGGGGGTGTCATATTTATAGGCTGCTCAGTTAAAGGGTTAAGAAGACCCCTAGTCATGCTTCTATGCTATTAAAACATCACTGATGTTCAATATAGACAAGTGGTGTCTCAAGTACCCTCTCCCGTAACTCTTCTAGCTACTCACACACACTTTGCTATACATCATAATCAATAACCTACCACCAACACATTCTAACAATGCATAATAGTTTCCTACAGGTAAGCTTGACATGCCTCTGTTTAAAGTACATGACAAACAAAATAGCAACATCACCTTGCCCAGCCAGGCATAATTAATTTGTACCCCAAAACAGTTAAATGAGCTGACAAAAGCTTAACTTTTAACTTAATGCACTGTTAAAACTCTTAATAATTTGTGTGAATTAAATGTAACTTAATTAAATAAAAGCCCTTGCCAAAATCTCTTCGAGATTTCCTAATAGTCTAATACTGTATAGTATTATATACAGTATTAGAGTACATGCTCCCTACTCAATCTATTAACTAAAAGTATATCTACATAGGCCTACCTTGATAGGCAAATATCCCACAATAATTCTGCAGTATTTTATGAAAATAAATATTCTGTATAATGTAAGGCAACATTCAAATTAAGTAATAGCCTGCTGGCCAATTTGTGTACTTCTAGATATCATTATGAAAACACTGTCGAATTTGCATACACATTTCTACAGTAACATCTTAGAATAAGCAATAACTGTCTTGTTGTAACAAAGAATTTTGCATATGATGGTAGGAAAATTTTATGCAAGCTATTTTTAATGAAGTTTTGGCAAAGGCCAAAGCCTAATAAGCCCAAGGCCTTTTACCTTGAAAAGGCCTGATCAGAGACTACTGTGTGGGGATAGTGGAATCCCCATCCATGTAAACTAGAAGGCTTTGCAGGTTAAATGTTCATTGGTATCCCCGACCATCCAAGTGGTTGGGCACCATTCCTTCACCCCCCCCCCCTCTCCCATTCCAAGTCCTTATCCTGATCCCTTCCCAGTGCTATATAGTCATAATGGCTTTGCATTTTTCCCTGATAGTTCCCTTCCCTTCAATGATAATGTACATTTGTTAGAGCACTTAGTACGTGAAAGATGTCAACAGCGTTTTGTTTTTCTTGTATTCCACAGGCTGGGCCGCGGTGGGTGGAAACAATCTTCAATAAGCGGGAGTGTATCAAGTTTATCCCTAGCAGTAAGGACAATGCCAGGTTAGTGAGGTGTTTTAATTCTCTGATGTCTCACTTTATCCACCAAGAGGTGAACAATAGGTGTACAACATGTACTGGATGTGCACATCTTTGTTGGTGTTTGGGGGAGTGGTTTTATTGAAATGGCGTTGATAGCCATTTATTACCATTGGTAACATTTCTTGAGGTTGTACAGTATGTACCTGTATATGAGCTCCACATCATTTATCTGTTAAATTAAGGCTACCTTAGTCTGGATTAGGATTTTGGCATTTTTGGAGAACATTGCATTAGAGTGCAGCCCTATAAAGGAATCTCACTGTAGACCAAAACCTAATAACTGCATTATACAGTATTAGAATCTCAATACAGAACACTGTTAAGTTTTTATTACATTACCGCAACATTATTCCCGCTTAAATTTTTTAAGTGTTATAATATTCAGTAGCTGTGTGTTTTGAAGAATAAAGTCATCTTGATTGATAGGATTTTTATCATTCTTGTTAACAACTTCTTATTAATGCTTTTGGAACTTAAAATTTGATTTGATAATCATATTGCATCGTAACATGCATATTAGGACTTGGGGAGGGGGTATGTTCATTCTTTTATAGGCTTCACTGATGTAGTACTGAAGTAGAATGTGCTTCTATTTACTGTAGTAAGATTTATTCAATGTTACTCTCATGGATGTTCATCAGTGATAATTCATGAAGTCCAAAATAAAAGCTGACCAGCTCAATCCTTATATTTAAGGAAATCAGATTTTCATCAGGTGGATTAGTACAGCTAAAATATTCTTCTTTATACACACCTCATTAACCCTTAAAGTGCGCATCACATCATATGACGTGCTAGGCGTTTTACCAGTCAACTGCTCTTCACGTCATATGATGTGTTGGAGTACTACGCAAGATTTAAACGGCCCGCGGATACACGGGGTTCACCACACCTTCATCAGGGCTCTTGTAAACAGACGCCATTTTTAAAAAAAATCGTGGGCCAAACTCCCGGGTGTTAGGGGCCTCAGTATCACGTAAGCTACCAAGCCTGACGCACGCAGCATGAGCTCACAGCACTGCTGTTCAGCTTGTGACCACAGCATCGCCTAAAAATGCCAAAATATACTTGTTCATGCTATTATGTAGCGATGATATTATTACAGAGGACCCCTGACTGTGATAAAAGTGACCAGGGTTCTGATAATAGCAGGATTGCGATGATATTTAGCGCTGTGCGCCATGGAGGGAGGAGTAATGCTGTGGGAGGGAGGGTGGTGGCGATGTTTTCTGACTGTGTGTGGCCACCTTTTATTGACTGCACTCAGCATACCAGCTTAGTGGTTCGCTATAGTGAACACAAATGTAGATACTTATATATAACGTGTGTATAGAGGGTATAAACAGCAAGAGAAGGTTTGGAGCCGCCATTTTGGTGAGGGCGGTGGCGTCGTCTGCACGACGCCACCGTGCAGACGACGGTGTTGTTTACTGGATACCACGATCGTCTTTGGGCACCATACCAGTTTATTTGTACAAGTATGGTGAATAAAACAGGTAGATATTTATTTATAATGTGTGTATATAGCGTAATAACATCACACAGTATTGTTGGAGGAGAAATATTAGTGCGTGTGGCCTTGAGGGAGGCAGCCATCAGCTGACTGTGTTAGGTCCTATGTCTTTGTGCATTTACTCACCATACAAGCTTAGATGTACAGTTATGGTGAACAAAACATGTAGATACTTATATATACCATCTGTATATAGTGAATTATAGCAAAAACAGTATTGTGGGAGGAGAATGTGGGCGAGTCAGATGACTGGAGGGAGGGCGGGAGTGGCTGGCTGGTACACGGCGGTCACTCCTCGTTACTTTTTGACTCATAATAGCTACTTAGTGGTTCGTTATAGTGAACAAAACATGCAGATACTTATATATAACCTGTGCTTATAGTGTAATAACCGACAAAGTATTTGTTCACTGATTGATGAACATAACTGAATCAACAATATGCACACCATATTTTTGAGTACAGCAATGATTCACTCATTTTATTATATAAATATATCAAACTACACACTATTGAATAATATTACAGCAAAAAAACTATGAAACATCAATCAGAGACATTGAAATAATTAGGTAATTATCTCTTTGTGGCAACTCTGGCCTGACAGCTGGCGAGCAACAGACCGCCTGGGACGCATGCTGAGTCAGCGCCTATAATTTGCCAGACTTCCCCGCCCTATAGCGGGCAATATATGGCACTTACAATTTTTTTATTATTTTTCCCGTGATCAGTGAACACAAATTAACAGGTTAGGAAGAAAAAATAATTTTTTTTTTTTCAAAATGACATGCGCCTGTGCGGATAGCAGGATATTAGACCCCGAGCATGTTAAGGGTTAAAATATGGTTGTAAGTGAAATTCTTTAATATTGTTTTGTAAAAGTGTACAAGTTGAACAAATCCACAAGGCCGTGATGAGGGTTCGAACCTACACCCAGGATGATCCCAGACGTGCCTTAGTCAACTGTGCCACTGTATGGGCGGCTGACAGCTGGGTGGACGGCGCTTCGAATTCGTAGTCCTGAGGTTCCGGGTTCGATCCCCGGTGGAGGCGGAGACAAATGGGCAAAATGTTTCTTTCACCCCGATGCCCCTGTTACCTAGCAGTAAATAGGTACCTGGTAGTTAGACAGCTGTTACGGGCTGCTTTCTGGGGGTGGAGGCCTGGTCGAGGACCAGGCCGCAGGGACACTAATCACCGAAATCATCTCAAGATAACCATGGTAAAAGTTGTGGATGGTAAAATCCCTTGTGGATTTGTTCATTTGATATATCATGCTATTGTGATTTCTGTGTGTACAAGTTGTGACTGCAAGTGGTTCTGAATGGTAAATAGAACACTCGCGTATATATTTTGTATCTTAAGATGAGGATTTTATGAGGACTTAGCTCATGCTTATATAAACAAATATTTCTTTATTGGTATTGATAACTTTTATTTAGCTAATGGTTGTATGTTGATGTAAAGCACTTACTTGCTAATATGGGTTTGCAAATTGCAGACTGAGAAATACATATCAAACCCTAAGTACAGTAACTATTACAAAATAACTTTTTCTTGTTTCCTTTCTTAACTTCCTTTGCATTGCTGTCAGAGCTGGAAAAAGTGTACTGGAGTAAGTGGTGGGAGACTGCATGATACATCCGCATAACAGGTCATGGTTGATGCTGACCAATGTTTATATCACAGCATGTAGGAAACTTTATATTATATGAAATGATAATTACCTATTCTTCTGAAACGGTACGACTTCATGCACAGTTTCTAGTTTTATATTTTAAATGTTATTTTATTACCTTTTATGGTATTAAATATACAGTATCCAGATAGAGGGACTTAATTACTTGTTGTAGTTTTGGTTTAATTACTGCCTGTGGAAAGAAGTAATAAATGAAACTCTTACATTCCAGTAATTTTTAATCAGCATTATGTTTTCTTCTTGATAATAGGCAGACTGCATAAGTCTGGAATTTATTTGGCCATAAATTTGAGACTTTTCTTTCAGATCTTTTATATCTTACATAAAAAAAAAACTTTGACATCTTTTATAACATATTGCTTGCCTATGACATTGTTTTGTTATTGCATTGATAATTTCTTATATAAAATTTCTACATTTTATTGTAATTTTTGGCTAATAGGGTCATTGCTGAGCATTTTGATCTCTCTCCATTGGTTTCATAATCACATGAATATTCCCTATTAATTTTGGAACAAGTTACAGTACCAAAATATTAATTTGAAAGAACGCATAGTGTATTGTTACTGTTTCCATTTCTTGCATCAATCACTTTTGCGTTGCTAGTAACTTTTCATTTCATGGCCTGTC
>WNGS01163555.1:5675997-5689152 GCA_020271785.1 Procambarus virginalis
ACTAGTTATACTCGCCTAGTTGTGCATGCGAGGGTTGAGCTTCGGCTCTGTAGTTGGCCTCTCAACTGTCAATCAACTGGTGTACAGATTCTTGAGCTATTTGACTCTTATATCTACATTTGAAACTGTATGGAGTCAGCCTCCACCAAATCAATGCATAATGCATTCCATTTGTTAATTCCCCTCTCACTGGCAATATTCTTTCTAATGTCTATGTGGCTAATTTGGATACTCGGTTACCACCTGTGTCTCCTTGTTCGTGTGTCCAACCACTTGTGCTGGACGGTAGAACATAAGAATAAAGGTAACCTGCAGAAGGCCTATTGGCCCATACGAGACAGCTCCTATTTATAACCATCCACTCCCACTCATATACATGTCGAACATAAGTTTGAAACAATCAAGGGACCCCACCTCTACCACGTTACGCGGTAAGGTTTCGCGTAAGGTAGAGCGACGGTTTCGCTTCATGCAGGTCAGCGTTCAATCCCCGACCGTTCAAGTGGTTGGGCACCATTCCTCCCCCCCCCCCCCGTCCCATCCCAAATCCTTATCCTTACCCCTTCCCAGTGCTATATAGTCGCAATGGCTTGGTGCTTTCCCTGATAATTCCCTCCCTCCCTCCTTGTTCGTGTTCCACCCAGACTAAATAGTTTGTCCACCCTGTCAATAATATTGTAGGTAGTGATCATATCTCCCCTTACTCTTCTGTCTTCCAAGGACGTGAGGTTTAGCTATTGTAGCCTTTCCTCGTAACTCATTTCTCTCAGTTCCGGGACCAGTCTGGTGGTATACCTCTGAATCTTCTCTAACTTCGTCTTGTGTTTAACTAGGTATGGACTCCAGACTAGAGCTGTATACTCCAGGATTGGTCTGACATACGTGGTATACAATGTTTTGAATGAATCCTTACATAAGTTTATAAAGGCAGTTCTTATGTTGGCCAATCTAGCATATGCCGCTGATGATATCCTTTTGATGTGGGTTTCTGGGGACAGGTTCGGAACGTGTGATATCAACCCCCGGATCTTTCTCTCTATTTAACTCTTGCAGGATTTCACCTCCCAGATGGTACCTTGTGTTCAGCCTCCTGCTCCCTTCGCCTAATTTCATTACTTTACACTTTCCTGAGTTGAACTTTAGGAGCCTTTTTTTTCAAACCATACCTCCAGTTTGTCCAGGTCGTCCGTAAGTCTCTGTCTATCTTCATCTGTCTTGATTCCTCTCATAATTTGTGCATAATGGTGTGCCCTTGTTTGTGTACTACCCCTTCTAAATAATCTGTCCTTACACTGTGGTTTGCACCTTAGACAGTCTCGGACGTAGGTTCGAATCTTCCGGACCAGGCTCGGGGAGTCGAACTACTCCCAGAACCCCATCCTGGTACAATCCAGGTACACTAAAAGCCGCAGGAAGAGGATTCATTTTCTGTGATTCAAAGTCTGGTTTTCAAGCACTTGAAACTTCTGCGAAATAGACAGGAAGAGCCTCATGAGAGCAATTATAAATAATCTGCTCGCTGCTGGGTCGAGTGTTGGACTACTTAGACAGGACAGTAGAGCGACGGACTGACGGTACAGGTGGGTGTTTGTTTATCCCGATCGTCCAAGTAGTTCCCCCCGACCGTCCAAGTAGTTATCTCCCGACCGTCCAAGTAGTTATCTCCCGACCGTCCAAGTAGTTATCTCCCGACCGTCCAAGTAGTTATCTCCCGACCGTCCAAGTAGTTACCCCCCGACCGTCCAAGTAGTTATCCCCCGACCGTCCAAGTAGTTACCCCCCGACCGTCCAAGTAGTTACCCCCCGACCGTCCAAGTAGTTATCCCCCGACCGTCCAAGTAGTTATCCCCCGACCGTCCAAGTAGTTATCCCCTGACCGTCCAAGTAGTTATCCCCCGACCGTCCAAGTAGTTATCCCCCGACCGTCCAAGTAGTTATCCCCCGACCGTCCAAGTAGTTATCCCCCGACCGTCCAAGTAGTTATCCCCCGACCGTCCAAGTAGTTATCCCCCGACCGTCCAAGTAGTTATCTCCCGACCGTCCAAGTAG
Organism: Procambarus virginalis; assembly: GCA_020271785.1. Lineage (NCBI taxonomy): Eukaryota > Metazoa > Arthropoda > Malacostraca > Decapoda > Cambaridae > Procambarus > Procambarus virginalis. The sequence goes on from WNGS01163555.1 coordinate 5,678,047, forward strand.
TTATCCCCCCCGACCGTCCAAGTAGTTATCTCCCGACCGTCCAAGTAGTTATCCCCCGACCGTCCAAGTAGTTGGGCACCAGACGTTTCGTCCGTCTGGCCCGCTTAATATCTTGCCACACTCCCTCCTAACTTAGGGAAGAGAGTAAAGTAACTTTGTGTTAGATTTATGGCCAACGTTGGCCAGTCATTCCAGAGGAGAGGAGGAGGGGGGGAGGGGGCTGGTATTACCTCAAGGTAACCTCAAGTTATATTACCGTGGGTACATCTTAATTTTCATTAATGTGCTTGAGAAAATTTATGGTAGAAATTGTTGTTGGTGTGTGTGTCGCTTTCTCACCTATCTGTATGTGTGTGTGTTTGTAATTACGTAAGTGTAGTTACCTAAGTGTAGTTACAGGATGTGAGCTACGCTCGTGGTGCCCCGTCTTCCCAGTACTCTTGTCGTATAACGCTTTGAAACTAGTGACGGTTTTAGCCTCCACAACTTTCCACAACACCATTGTTTCCTGAGCTTGAATCTATATGACCTTTTGTTCCGCTTGCCAGTTTCAGGAATTCCTCTTTGTCAATTAGTCAGTTCCCGTTTTATTTGTGAGTGTGTACTCACCTATATGTACTCACCTATATGTGTCTGCAGGATCGAGCATTGACTCTTGGATCCCGCCTTTCGAGCATCAGTTGTTTACAGCAATGACTCCTATCCCATTTCCCTATCATACCTGGTTTTAAAATTATGAATAGTATTGGCTTCCACAACCTGTTCCTTAAGTGCATTCCATTTTCCCACTACTCTCACGCTAAAAGAAAACTTCCTAACATCTCTGTGACTCATCTGAGTTTCTAACTTCCATCCATGTCCCCTCGTTCTGTTACTATTCCGTGTGAACATTTCGTCTATGCCCACTCTGTCAATCCCTCTGAGTATTTTATACGTTCCTATCATGTCCCCCCTCTCCCTTCTTCTTTCTAGTGTCGTAAGGCATAGTTCCCCCAGGCGCTCCTCATACCCCATCCCTCGTAGCTCTGGGACGAGTCTCGTTGCAAACCTCTGAACCTTTTCCAGTTTCATTATGTGCTTCTTTAGATGGGGACTCCATGATGAGGCGGCATACTCTAAGACTGGCCTCACGTAGGCAGTGTAAAGAGCCCTAAATGCCTCCTTACTTAGGTTTCTGAATGATGTTCTAACTTTTGCCAGTGTAGAGTACGCTGCTGTCGTTATCCTATTTATATGTGCCTCAGCAGATAGATTAGGTGTTACGTCCACACCCAGGTCTCTTTCGCGCGTCGTCACAGGTAGGCTGTTCCCCTTCATTGTGTACTGTCCCTTTGGTCTCCTATCTCCTAGTCCCATTTCCATAACTTTACATTTGCTCGTGTTGAATTCCAGTAGCCATTTCTCTGACCATCTCTGCAACCTGTTCAGGTCCTCTTGGAGGATCCTGCAATCCTCATCTGTCACAACTCTTCTCATCAACTTTGCGTCATCCGCAAACATCGACATGTAGGACTCTACACCCGTAAACATGTCGTTAACATATACAAGAAATAGAATTGGTCCCAGCACCGATCCTTGTGGTACTCCACTTGTTACTGTTCGCCAGTCCGACTTCTCGCCCCTTACCGTAACTCTTTGGCTCCTTCCTGTTAGGTAGTTCCTTATCCATGCTAGGACCTTTCCCCCTACCCCCGCCTGCCTCTCGAGTTTGAATAGCAGTCTCATGTGCGGTACTGTATCAAAGGCTTTTTGGCAGTCCAGAAATATGCAGTCTGCCCAACCATCTCTGTCCTGTCTTATCCTCGTTATTTTATCATAGAATTCCAGAAGGTTTGTTAGGCACGATTTCCCTGTCCAGAACCCATGTTGATGCTTGTTCACAAATCTAATGTTCTCCAGGTGTGCAAACCAGTCGTAGCCTAATTATTCTTTCCAGTATTTTACAGGGGAANTGTAAATATTTCATCTTTTTTCCACTCCGTCAATCCTCTTAAGTATTTTATACGGGGTATCATGTCTCTCCTGTCTCTTTCCTGCTTACACTAGCTTCGTCATATTTAATTGTTTTCGGTCTCTCTTCATACCTCATCTCGCAACTCTGGACCAGTCTTGTTGCAATCTTCTGCACCCTTTCCAGCTTCCTTTTTTATAGATGGAAGTTATACTTCCATCTTAAAAAAATTTATAGATGGTGCAGCATACATTTTATAGACGTATAACAAATATAGATTATAAATGCAGTACATTTTATAGATGGTGCAGCAGACTCTAAAATTAGTCTCACATGAGCGGTGTGTGTGTGGCGTGTTACTTGCACTCACCTAGTTGTGCTTGGGGGTTAAGCTTTGGCTGTTTGGTCCTCCTCTTAACCGTTGGGTGTCGGTGGGTGGGTGGGTGGGTGTGTGTGTGTGTGTGTGTGTGTGTGTGTGTGTGTGTGTGTGTGGTGTGTGTGGTGTGTGTGTGTGTGTGTGTGTGTGTGTGTGTGTGTGCGCGCGCGCGTGTGTGCGTGTGTGTGTGGTGCGCGCGCGCGCGTGTGTGCGTGCGCGAACAAATTTGTATCGCAGATATGTTGCCAGTAATGATGGTAAATACCAGACAACGACTGCCCTGGTGCCGTGTTGACTGGTGTCGGCACCAGGACACCATTGTCGCCAGCAGGGTGCCACGGCCGCCTGGCGACACCTGGCACACACACGCTGCTGCGGCTCCCGCCATAACTCTCCCCGTTGTGTCTTAAGGGCGTCGACACGTTCCCTTAAACTCTGGCTCAAGCGTCGTCCTAAGGGTGAGTGTCGGGTATCACCAGCTCCCCCATTAACCCCCCCCCAGGGTACACATGTGTATGTGTCCTCGCTGAGACAATGATTGTATAGAACATTAACCCGTATTATATGTATATACATTTCTTCTGCACTTTGCCGAGCAAAGACATTAAATGTTTATTACGCTATAATATTGCATTAGTGTCGACGATAGGATAGATGAGATGTTTTGATTGATGCTGAAGGATCATGTGCTGGCATTATCTCAGTGTAGAGTGTTGATCTCTTGTGAAGTTTATCATTATTATTGTGTAGCGTTATGTATCGTGGATTGGATAACTGTATGTTGTGTGCTGTGTAATGTTACAGCAGTGACCTCTGTACCGTTTGCCTTTATTACAGAGGTCCTCTCTGTGATCAATTCACCACGTCTCTCATGTGACCAACCGGGCTGTGGTGGATATGTGGGCCTGCGGGCCGCTCCCAGCAACAGTTTGGTGGATCAAGCTTTCACAAGTCAAGCATGGCCTCGGGCCGGCCTTGGGGAGTAGATCTCCCAGAACCCCATCAATCGGGTATCAAATAGTGTATTGTCTGCCTGCACCAGGTCACTACCAGCCTGTACCAGGTCACTACCAGCCTGTACCAGGTCACTATCAGCCTGCACCAGGTCACACTACCTGCCTGCACCAGGTCACTACCAGCCTGTACCAGGTCACTACCTGCCTGCACCAGGTCACACTACCCGCCTGCACCAGGGGGCACAAGTCGTAATGACCAAGGAGAAGAAAGAAACAACCTGAGACGAGTGTGTTGATGCCTTAAACTTTCTTCGCAGAGAGTTTGCCTCCACTGTCTGTTCCCTCGAACTTGTAAGACGATGGTGGTTCAGATCCTGGGGAAATACTACACTCAAGTTTAACGCTTGGGCACCAGTCGTGTTAAAATACCTAAGAAACATTAGATGTCAAGCACTCTGGGAAACTCTAGTGGGTAAGCACTCGGGAAGTTCTAGTGAATAAGCACTCGGGAAACTCTAGTGGGTATATACTTTAAAAATGTTGAGTAATACTTGAGAACATATTTGAGTCAGAATACTTCTCACAAGTCACGTCTGGTCCCGGGCCGGGCTTGGGGAGTAGAAGAACTCTCAGAACCCCATCCAGCAGGTATCAAGCAGGTTAACACTGAGAGGTTACGTGTGGCAAGCAGACAGGCAAACCCGCAGGCAGCCCCGAAGACAGACAGGCAAGCCTGCAGACAGCCAGCAGAGAGTCAGACAAGCTCGCAGACAGCCAATAGGCAGTCAGGCAAGCATGCAGACAGCCCATAGACAGTCAGGTAAGCCCCAGACACACATGCAAGTTCGCAGACAGCCAGACAAGCCCGCAGACAGCCATACAAGCCCTCAGACAGCCATACTAGCTAGCTGTCTGCTAGCCCGCAGACAGCTAGCAGATGGCCAGCAAGCCCCCAGACAGACAGCTAGCAGATGCCAGGCAAGCCCCCAGACAGACAGCTAGCAGATGGCCAGGCAAGCCCCCAGACAGACAGCTAGCAGATGGCCAGGCAAGCTTCCAGACAGACAGCTAGCAGATGGCCAGCCAAACCCCCAGACAGACAGCTAGCAGATGGCCAGGCAAGCCCCCAGACAGACAGCTAGCAGATGGCCAGGCAAGCCCCCAGACAGACAGCTAGCAGATGGCCAGGCAAGCCCCCAGACAGACAGCTAGCAGATGGCCAGGCAAGCCCCCAGACAGTCAGGCAAACCAGCAAGCAGACAAAAAGTGACTGAAGGATGGTTATAGTGACAGCTTGGGTGGTGGACGTGCTGCTGGAGGTACACTTTAAGGCTCTAGAAGGTTGTTCTTGTGGTTATAGAATTGGTTTTGATTGTGGAGATACCTGCTTGATACCCGCGTGATGGAGTTCTGAGAGTTCTTCTACTCCCCAAGCCCGGCCCGGGGCCAGGCTTGAGTGCTTGGTCCAACAGACTGTTGCTTGGAGCGGCCCGCAGACCCACATATCCACCACGGCCCGCTTGGTCTCGCACTCCTTGGAGAAAATTAACTAGTTTTCTCTTGAAGATGTCCACGGTTGTTCCGGCAATATTTCTTATGCTCGCTGGGAGGGTGTTGAACAACCGTGGACCTTTGATGTTTATACAGTGTTCTCTGATTGTGCCTATGGCACCTCTGCTCTTCACTGGTTCTATTCTGAATTTTCTTCCATATCGTTCACTCCAGTACGTTGTTATTTTACTGTGTAGATTTGGGACCTGGCCCTCCAGCATTTTCCACGTATATATTATTTGGTCTCTCTCGTCTCCTTTCAAGTGAGTACATTTTGAGAGTTTTGAGACGATCCCAATAATTTAGGTGCTTTATCGCGTCTATGCGTGCCGTTTATGTTCTCTGTACCCCCTCTGTTTTTTCAATCTCTCCTGCTCTGAAGGGGGAAGTGAGTATTGAGCAGTACTCGAGACGGGACAACACCAGTGACTTGAAGAGTACAACCATCGTGATGGGATCCCTGGATTTGAAAGTTCTCGTAATCCATCTTATCATTTTTCTAGCTGATGAAATATTTGCTTGGTTATGCTCCCTAAAAGTTAGGTCGTCAGACATCATTATTCCCAAATCCTTTACATGCTGTTTTCCTGCTATGGGCACATTTGATTGAGTTTTGTACCCTGTATTATGCTTAAGGTCCTCATTTTTACCGTACCTGAGTACCTGGAATTTATCAATGTTAAACATCACGTTATTTTCTGCTGCCCAGCCGAAAACTTTATTAATATCTGCTTGAAGTTTTTCAATATCTTCAGCAGAGGTAATTTTTTGTGTGTCATCTTGATGGGGTTCAAAATTTTGTGTCATCTTGCCACAGATTGTAACGAGCTGAGTGAATCTTTGGGTCAGTTTGTGGGTCGGTGAGTAAGTGTTTGTGAGTGACGGGAGGGAGGGAGGGGGAAGGGAAGGAGGAGTGATGGGAGGGAAGGGGAGGGGAAGGGATGGAGGGATGGAGGGAGGGTTTAAGCTGCAGTTCGATGGCCAGGCGGGTTCGGCGGGGTCTTGTGCCCGCTTAAAGGGGACACGTCCTGCAGGACCAGCTGGCCCGCCCTCCTCAGTTCTGACCCCCCCCTGCCCCCCCTCTCTCCTAATTCTCCCCTCCCCCCCTACCCCTCCCCCCTCCCCTCCCGGTAAATTCACCTCCCCTGGACACTGTTCCTCACTAGAGACTGGAGCACCAGGTTACAGTAACCGGCAGACTACTCAATTGGATGAACAACAACCTCCTAAACAGGAAACAGTTGCAATAATGAGACAAATCGGACTGGGAAAACGCCATAGTTGAAGTCCCGCCAGGTTTAGGACTAGCACTCATGTTATTATCTGTAAACATAAATAATGTAACTGCATGATTGATGGGGCAACTGGCACCATAGCAACTGGAGGACAGAAAATTATAGTAGTAGTCATATATAACCCCCCACCGAATAACAGAAGACCCAGACAGGAATATGATAGAAACAACTTGGCCACCATCAATATAATAGAGAGAGCAGCTTCTGTGGCTAGCAGGAACGGATCCAGACTACTAATCATGGGAGACTTCAACCATGGGAAGATAGATTGGGGGAACAGAGACCCACATGGAGAGCTAAGCTGCTGGATGTGGCAACAAGAAACTTTCTAAGTCAACACGTCAAGGGACCGACAAGAATGAGAGGAGGGGATGAACCAGCCTTGCTTGATCTGATATTTATCCTAAATGAGTCGGATATAAGGGAAGTTAAGTTGGAAGCCCCCTTGGGAATGAGTGATCATAGTGTATTGCGCTTTGAGTACCTGGTTTAGCTAGGAATTATCACCCCCAAAAAAGAACTGGGAAACAAAGGGCTGGCGTACCGAAAGGGAAACTATGAGGAGATGAATAAATTCCTATGGGATATACATTGGGACACAGAACTCGGAACCAAGTCCGTACAAGACATGATGGACTATGTCACCCAAAATGTCAGGATGCTGTAAGCAGGTTTGTCCCAGCCCGACAGGAAAAAACATAGCAGCAAAGGAAGAATCCGTGGTTTAATAGGGAATGTATGAAAGCAAAGGAGCTGAACACAAGGGCATGGAGGAACTTCCGTAATAACAGAACACCAGAAAGTAGAGAGAGATACCAGAGAACCACGAACGAGTATGTCAGTGTGAGAAGAGCAGCTGAGAAAAGGTATGAAAATGATATAGCTAATAAAGCTAAGACCGAACCAAAGCTACTACACAGTCACATCAGGAGGAAGACAACAGTGAAGGAACAGATGATGAAACTTAGGGTGGGCAAGGACAGGTACACAAAGAATGACAAAGAGGTGTGTGAAGAACTCAACAAAAGGTTCCAGGAGGTCTTTACAATAGAACAGGGAGAAGTCACGGCGCTAGGAGAGATGGAAGCAAACCAGGTGACAATGGAAAGGTTCGAAATTACAAGAGATGAGGTCAAGAAGCACCTATTGGAGCTGGATGTGAGAAAAGCTGTTGGGCCGGATGGAATCTCACCATGGGTATTGAAAGAGTGTGCAGGAGCACTTTGCTTGCCACTCTCCATAGTGTATAGTAAACTCTCACAAGTCAAGCCTGGCCTCGGGCCGGGCTTGGGAGTAGAAGAACTCCCAGAACCCCATCAACCAGGTATCAACCAGGTATCAACCAGGTCACTGGAAACGGGAGACCAACCAGAAATATGGAAGACTGCTAATGTAGTACCAATATACAAAAAGGGTGACAGACAATAGGCACTGAACTACAGGCCAGTGTCCTTAACTTGTATACCATGCAAGGTGACGGAGAAGATTGTGAGAAAAAACCTAGTAACACATCAGGAGAGAAGAGACTTCGTGACAATCCATCAACATGGGTTCAGGGAGGGGTAAATCTTGCCTTACAGGCTTCATAGAATTCTACGATCAGGTGACAAAGATTAAGCAAGAAAGAGAAGGATGGGCGGACTGCATTTTTTGGACTGTCGGAAAGCCTTTGACACAGTACCCCATAAAAGGTTGATGCATAAGCTGGAGAAACAAGCAGGAGTAACTGGTAGGGCGCTCCAGTGGATAAGGGAGTACCTAAGCAATATTAAGCAGAGAGTTACAGTGAGGGGTGAGACCTCAGAATGACGTGAAGTCACCAGTGGAGTCCCACAGGGCTCTGTACTTGGACCTATCCTGTTTCTGATATACGTAAATGATCTCCCAGAGGGTATAGACTCATTCCTCTCAATGTTTGCTGACGACGCCAAAATTATGAGAAGGATTAAGACAGAGGAGGACAGCTTGAGGCTTCAAGAAGACCTGGACAAGCTGCAGGAATGGTCGAACAAATGGCTGTTAGAGTTTAACCCAAGCAAATGTAATGTAATGAAGATAGGGTTGGAAGCAGGAGACCAGATACAAGGTATCATTTGGGAGATGAAATACTTCAAGAGTCAGAGAGAGAGAAAGACCTGGGGGTTGATATCACGCCAGACCTGTCCCCTGAAGCTCATATCAAGAGGATAACATCAGCAGCATATGCCAGGTTGGCTAACATAAGAACGGCCTTTAGAAACTTGTGTAAGGAATCTTTCAGAACATTATATACCACATATGTCAGACCAATCCTGGAGTATGCGGCTCCAGCATGGAGTCCATATCTAGTCAAGCATAAGACTAAACTGGAAAAGGTTCAAAGGTTTGCCACAGACTAGTACCCGAGCTGAGAGGTATGAGCTACGAGGAGAGACTACGGGAATTAAACCTCACTTCGTTGGAAGACAGAAGAGTTAGGGGGGACATGATCACCACATTCAAGATTCTCAGGGAATCGACAGGGTTGATAAAGACAGGCTATTTAACACAAGGGGCACACGCACTAGGGGACACAGGTGGAAACTAAGTGTCCAAATGAGCCACAGAGATATTAGAAAGAACTTTTTTAGTGTCAGAGTGGTTGACAAATGGAATGCATTAGGAAGTGATGTGGTGGAGGCTGACTCCATACACAGTTTCAAGTGTAGATATGATAGAGCCCAATAGGCTCAGGAACCTGTACACCTGTTGATTGACGGTTGAGAGGCGGGACCAAAGAGCCAGAGCTCAACCCCCGCAAGCACAACTAGGTGAGTACACACCTAGATGTGCTTCCAAGGTCAAGATAGGCGCCTAACCCCGCCATCCGAATGTTCATTAGAGTAATGCAGTGACTCGTTTCTCACGCTTCCATCATATTTACATAACAGTTTTCAAATCAAATCAGCTTCCTGCTTACCTACCTTGTAGAGGTTCAGAGGATCAACGTTCCCACGGCCCGATCTCTGACCAGGCCTCCTGGTTAGTCGTCTGGTCAACCTGGCTGTTGGACGCGGCTGCTTGCGGCCTGACGTATGAACCACAGCCTTGTTGAACAGGTATCATTTGGTGTTTATCGAGTTCTCTCTCGAACACTGTGAGAGGCCGGCCAGTCAGTTATGCCCCTTATGTGTAGTGGAAGATTGTTGAACAGTCTCGGGTTCTTGATGTTGATAGTTCTCCCTCAGCGTACCTATTGCACGTCTGCTTTTCAACGGGAGTATTTTGCACATCCTGCCATGCCAACTGGTCTCATGTGATGTTATTTCTCTGTGCAGATTTGGAACCAGTTATCTTCCACGTGTAGATTATTAAGTATCTCTCTCGTATACGCTCCAGAGAATACAGATTTTGACATTTTAGTCGGTCCCAATAATTAAGATGACTTATTGAGCGGATTCTACCGGTAAAGGATCTTTGCACGCTTTCCATGTCACCAGTTTCTCCGGCTCTGAATGGGGCTGTTAATGTGCAACAATATTTCACCCCTAGAGAGCACTAGTGTCTTAAAAAGTATCATCATTGGTATGGCATCCCTTGTTTGGAAGGTCCTTGTTATCCAACCTGTCATTTTTCTTGTTGTCGTGAAAGTTACTTTATTGTGTTCTTTAATGGGTAAGGTTTTCCAACATGATTACTCCTAGATCCTTTACATCGTTTTTTCGTTTTATAGTGCGATTTGACTGCGTTTTATAAATGGATTCCGTTTTTTCCCACAGCGTAGGTATCTTATCTTCATTAAATATATTATTATTTGTGGCCCATTGAAAGACGCGAGTAACATCCGACTGGAGGTTTGTCGTGTCTTCTATATTGTCTACTTGCATGAATATCCTAGTGTCATCTGCAAATGATGATACGGTGCTGTAGTTTGTATCCTTGATTATGTATGATATTAGGATGAGAAAAAGTACCGGAGCAAGCACGGTACCTTGGAGGACTGAGCTTTTCACAGTAGATGATCTGGATTTTACTGTGTTGACTATTACACTCTGCGTTCTGTTCGTTAGGAAGTTGAGGATCCATCTCCATACTTTGCCAGTAATTCCTTTTGCACGAATTTTGTGCGCAATAACACCATGATCACGTTTGTCTAAAGCTTTTGTCAAGCGTGTGTATATTACATCTGCGTTTTGCTCGTCTTCCATGACACCTTGCTATGACATGGCCACCTTCCATGGCCATGTCATAGTGATCTAGCTAGTCTGAGAGGCAGGAGCGCCCTGTTCTGAACCCGTGTTGTTCAGGGTTATGTGGATGTTGTGATGCCATGTGATTTATAATCTTACTTCTTAGCACTCTTTCAAAGATTTCTGTGATGTGTGTAGAGTAATTGGTCGCTTTTTAATTTTTGTCAGGGATGACGCCAGTATCTAGGCTCCGTCTCCAAAAGATGTTTAGGGCCTGTGATAGTGGTGTTTTGCACTTCTTGATGAATATAGAATTCCAAGAGTCTGGGCCTGGTGCAGAGTGCATGGGCATGTTGTCTATGGCTACTGCAAAGTCCAGTGGGGTTAGGGTGATATCTGGTATGTGGTTCCATGTTGGTGTAACATTCATGAAGAATTCATTTAGATCATCGATCATCAATGTGGTCAGGGGTTCATTGAAAACAGAATCGTACTGAAGCCTCAGTATTTCACTTATTTATTTGTTGTCATCTGTGCAGCCCGTCTTCTAAACAAAGGCCCAAAGTCCATTCCATGCACCCGCCAAACCTCCTGTTTATGAATGAAAAAAGATTTACACACGACTCACAACTGATGATGTTCGAACACTTCCGAAACAGGTGCTTCACTGACGACTTTGCTCGAACAACGCTGTAAATGCTTCACCCACGTACTAAAAATACAAATAATATGGCAACAGAACCTGAACACCTAACCTAACCAGTGCTTAAATATTCACAATATGCTGATATATAATAATATTAATTTACATTTGAGAAAAAGTTCTGTT
>WNGS01163555.1:5711177-5731846 GCA_020271785.1 Procambarus virginalis
AGGACCTTGAGGGGCGGCTGGGCGGGGGGTTCAAGTCACAGTGTGCACGGGACCTGGAGGAGGGGCGGCTGGGCGGGTGGGTTTCAAGTCATAGTGTGCACGGGACCTGGAGGAGGGGCGGCTGGGCGGGAGGGTTCAAGTCACAGTGTGCACGGGACCTGGAGAAGGGGCGGCTGGGCGGGAGGGTTCAGTCACAGTGTGCACGGGACCTGGAGAAGGGGCGGCTGGGCGGGAGGGTTCAAGTCACAGTGTGCACGGGACCTGGAGAAGGGGCGGCTGGGCGGGAGGGTTTCAAGTCACAGTGTGCACGGGACCTGGAGAAGGGGCGGGTGGGCGGGAGGGTTCAAGTCACAGTGTGCACGGGACCTGGAGGAGGGGCGGCTGGGCGGGAGGGTTCAAGTCATATAGATTTTCCTCCCCCGCACACCGGCCTGATGCAACACTTCTCGGGGCCTGAGTAAGAGTGGCTGCTTTACTTAATGGTGGTTCACCTTACCCGCTCGTGCCAGTACCCGCTCGTGCCAGTACCCGCTCGTGCCAGTACCCGCTCGTGCCAAACCCGCTCGTGCCAGTACCCGCTAGAGCCAGTACCCGCTAGAGCCAGTACCCGCTCGTGATTCTTTAACTGATTCCCTAAGTTTAATGTAATTTTCCTCATGATTTCCCTCCCCCCCCCCCTTCCCTTTTCTCCTTTCATTTTCACTGCCACTTCACTTTCACTTTTTCACTTTCACTTCCTCCCATCCTTCCTCGTCTTCCAGCTTCCTCCTGTTCCATATCCTACTTGGTTCCTTTACCTTACCTCCATCTCCCACTTTATCCTTGACTTTTCACCCGTCATCGATCCCTCTCAGTTCACCCTTACTGCAACTCATGTACTCGAGGCGGGTTATAATATCGTACTCGCAGCTTTAAGATATCGTACTCGCAGGTTTAAGATATCGTACTTGTAGCTTTAAAATATCATACTCGCAGCTTTAAAATATCGTACTTGCACCTTTAAAATATCGTACTTGCACCTTTAAAATATCGTACTGGTAGCTTTAAAATATCGTACTTGCAGCTTTAAAATATCGTACTGGTAGCTTTAAAATATCTTGTCTTGTTCGCAGCTTTAAAATATCTTATTCGCAGTTTTAAAATATCTTATTTGCAGCTTTAAAATATCTTATTCACAGCATTAAACTATCTTATTCGCAGCTTTAAAAATATCTTATTCGCAGCATTAAAATATCTTAGTTCTTATATATAAAAATATCTTATTCGCAACTTTCAGATATCTTGTTCTCAGCTTTCAGATATCGTACTCGCAGTAATACAACACTCTGGGAAGAAGAAAAATGCCGACGTGATATACACGAACTTCGCAAAGGCATTCTACAAATGTGACCATGGAGTGATAGCACACAAAATGAGGTCAAAGGGATTAGTGGGTAAAGTAGGACGATGGATATTCAATTTCCTGGCGAACAGAGCACAAAGGGTAACAGTCAACAATTTATAACAAGTTAATCGCAGTTTATAGCTCTGTACCTCAGGGTACAGAGCTTGCACCACTGCTTTTCCTTATTCTCAGATCAGATAGACAAAAATTCAATTGACAGCTTCGTGTGATCATTTGCAGAGGAAGGAAAAATCAGCATGAAAATTGCGTCTGTTGAAAATATTGAAAAACCACCAGCTGATATTAATAAAGTTTGTGATTCGGCATCAGAAAATAACGTGATGTTTAACAGTGATAAATTCCAGCTACGCAGGTACGGTAAAAATGAGAACCTTAAACTAAATACAGGGTATAAAACACAAACAAATCTGTCCATAATAGAAAACAGTATGTAAAAGATCTAGGAATAATGATGTCTGACGACCTAACGTTTAGGGAGTATAACCAAGCAAATATTGCGTCAGCCAGATAAATGATAGGATGAATTACGAGAACTTTCAAATTCAGGGATCCCATCACAATGGTTGTACTCTTCAAATCACTTGTGTTGTCCTGTCTTGAGTTCTGCTCAGTATTCACTTTCCCCTTTCAGAACAGATTGAAATATTACCCCTTTCAGATTGCTGAAATAGAGGGAGTACTGAGAACATATACGTAGACTGAGAACATCATAGACGCGATAAAGCCCCGAAATTATTGGATCGTCTCAAAGCTCTCCAAATATACTCACTGAAGGGAGACGAGAGAGAGAGAGAGATAAAAGATATACACGTGGAAGATACTGGAGGGCCAAGTCCCAAATCTACACAGTAAAGTAACAACATACTGGAGTGAACGATATGGAAGGAAATGCAGAAGAGAACCAGTGAAGAGCAGGGGTGCCATAGGCACAATCAGAGAACACTGTATAAACATCAGAGGTCCGCGGTTGTTCAATACCCTCCCAGCGAGTATAAGAAATATTGCCGGAACAATCGTGGGCATCTTCAAGAGAAAATTAGAGTGTTTTCTTCAAGAAGTGCAGGACTATGGTGGGTATGTGGGCCTGCGGGCCGCTCCAAGCAACAGCCTGGTGGACCAAGCTCTCTCAAGTCAAGCCTGGCTTCGGGCCGGGCTTGGGGAGTAGAAGAACTCCCAGAACCCCATCAAGCAGGGACAGGTAGTACAACACTTTAACAAGTATTGCAACACTGGGAAGTATTGCAACACTCTGGTAAGTTCCATTATTCTACAGTGGTACACAAGGGGAAGTTTGGCAGTGGAGTGAGGGGGGGGGGAGGGGCAGTATCCAGGGAAGAGGACCGTCTGGTCCAGTGGGTGGAGTTACACTTGTTCACTTACTGTTGTCTTAAGGCCCGCGGTGACCAGTGTGTCAGGGCCAGAACTCATTAATCATTTACAGATCCACTAACGAAACCTGTGCATCTTTCAACAATCATGGCGGATTTGTTTACATTTATTTGACAGTTTGCGAGCTTTGGAACCTTCACAACCCAAGGTTATTATTGTTATAAACATCCTCGTAGTGCTTCCCAGTTCTTAAAGTGTTTAATAAATGTAAAGAAAGTCGCAATGAATCATTGACGAAAGATGTACTGGTTTCGTAAGTGAATGCGTAATTTTTTTATGAATCCGGTCCCTGGAATCTTTATCAAATTATTAAATTAATTTATATATGGAAATGTGTGATTTATGTATACCTTTAATTATATTATTTCTGTAATTGCTTCCTTTTTCATTAAAATATTGGCTGGAGCTCTTTGTTTTTCACTTTATATTTATTTAGGAGATAAGACCGTGTCAATTTTGGTTTCCGATTTTTGTTACACTCTTCGCGAGGAAGGGAAGGCGCTGTTCTACCCGTCTGTTTTGTCTGGCACCAGAGTGCTTATGTGAGCACACCTGCAAGCTCTCATATTGTGGCTCCTTCATAACATTGTTGCTGCGCTCTCACCTCTCTACCTCCCTTCACTCCCTCCCTCCCGCTCTCCTTTTCATCCCTTCATTATTCCCCTCCCTCTCACCCCCTTCCCCTGCTTTCCTCCATCATTACCCCTCCCTTCCACCTGCTATTTCCTACCTAATGGCGCCACGGGTATTGATTACCGAAGCAACGGGTTCACAAGTGTGTTTGTGTATTCACCTAGTATTCAGCGAGTTGTTTGTGGGGGTTGAGCTTTGCTCTTTCGGCCCGCCTCTCAACTGTCAATCAACTGTTTACTAACTACTTTTTTTTCACACCACACACACCCAAGGAAGCAGCGAGTGACAGCTGACTAACTCCCAGGTACCTATTTACTGCTAGGTAACAGGGGCATTCAGGGCGAAAGAAACTTTGCCCATTTGTTTCTGCCTGGTGCGGGAATCGAACCCGCGCCACAGAATTACGAGTCCTGCGCACTATCCACCAGGTTACCAGGCCCCTCTGAGTGTACTCACCTATTTGTACTCACCTATTTGTGCTTGCAGGATCGAGCATTGACTCTTGGATCCCGCCTTTCCAGCTATCGGTTGTTTACAGCAATGACTCCTGTCCCATTTCCCTATCATACCTAGTCTTAAAAGTATGAATAGTATTTGCTTCCACAACCTGTTCCCCAAGTGCATTCCATTTTTCCACTACTCTCACGCTAAAAGAAAACTTCCTAACATCTCTGTGACTCATCTGAGTTTCCAGTTTCCACCCATGTCCCCTCGTTCTGTTATTATTACGTGTGAACATTTCATCTATTTCCACTTTGTCAATTCCCCTGAGTATTTTATATGTCCCTATCATATCTCCTCTCTCCCTTCTTTTCTCTAGTGTCGTAAGGTTCAGTTCCTTCAGACGCTCTTCATATCCCATCCCTCGTAACTCTGGGACAAGCCTCGTCGCAAACCTCTGAACCTTCTCCAGTTTCCTTATGTGTTTCTTCAGGTGGGGGCTCCATGATGGCGCGGCATACTCTAAGACGGGTCTCACGTAGGCAGTGTAAAGCGCCCTAAAAGCCTCCTCATTTAGGTTTCTGAATGAAGTTCTAATTTTCGCCAGTGTAGAGTACTTTGCTGTCGTTATCCTATTTATATGTGCCTCAGGAGTTAGATTAGGTGTCACATCCACTCCCAGATCTCTTTCTCGAATCGTTACAGGTAGGCTGTTCCCCCTTCATTGTGTACTGTCCCTTTGGTCTCCTATCACCTGATCCCATTTTCATAACTTTACATTTACTGGTGTTAAACTCCAGTAGCCATTTCCCTGACCATCTCTGCAACCTGTTTAAGTCCTCTTGGAGGATCCTACAATCCTCGTCTGTCACAACTCTTCTCATTAATTTTGCGTCATCCGCAAACATTGACATGTATGACTCCACTCCTGTAAACATGTCATTTACGTAAATTAGTGTGTGTGTGTGGGTGTGTGTGTGTGTGTGTGTGTGTGTGTGTGTGTGTGTGTGTGTGTGTGTGTGTGTGTGTGTGTAAAATATAAATTACAATTTTAATTTATTTTATATTACAATATATTTTAATTGTTGTGCTTTTGGAGTACATAAGAAATAGTTACCGTATCTCCATCCGCTTTACTTCAAAATTTAACTTTTAATTTCTAAATAATCAAGATCTCTTTGGTTAAATAACGGATGGACTTCACCTTTGTAACGGTTCCATGAAATTCAACACCAGGTTCATTCATTCAGCGAACTGTAGTCGCTCGAGGAATCAATCGTGTGTGTGTGTGTGTGTGTGTGTGTGTGTGTGTGTGTGTGTGTGTGTGTGTGAGGTGTATAGGCTGGTTAGTGGCGTGCTGGCGTCATCATACCTATACTCTGATGCTGCTCCTGACGATGATCATCATTGTTGGGTATTACTGTATCCCTGGTCACCAATTACGTGCACTCTGGCTTGTTACTGGTGCAAGAATAGGGCGGGGCTGGGTAGGGATTGGGAGGGGGGGGAAATTATTCAGTGTAGGGCAGCTAGGGTGATGCAAAGATAGGGTCAAGGCCTTGTAGAATTAGGGTTAAATGTTACAGGTGCATTTTTAAGTTGGTGTGAACCGAGCGGAATGGTGCAAATATTAGGTGGCGGTGTTAGGCGAGGCCTGTAAGGATAAGGTGGAGTGGAGGAAGATAAGATTGTCCGACAGAAGGATTGGCGTAGGTTGTCTGAGGAAGAGGGGGAGTATAAGGGTAGGTGAAGGTTGTCCGAGGGTGGGGAGTGGTGCAAGGATAGATGTCTGGTTGAGGAAGGATTTGGTAAACTAGTTCCAGGATAAGGTAGTGGCTCAAGGATAAGTCGAAGAATATGCAAGCCTATTGTAGAATGAATAAGTATACTACCATCATACGAGACAGGAGCCAGTATATAGAGGGACAGGAAGGGGTACGAAGAAAAATACAACTATAGGGAGATGTTGTGTACAACATTCCTTCTCAACGTGTGCTGAAGGCTGAGAAGGCCGTACTTATGCTCCACAATGACTTTCCAAGAAAAGACCATCTTTAAAATAGCCAAGAAAGTCCATTAGTCTCTCAATATACATTTTCAGTACATGGTTCAAGGCATATGAAATGAACAACCCTGACTCTTATAATATCCCTGGCCTACAGCTACTCAGGCAAGGTTCTTAACCGTCTTAATATATATGTATATATAAAATTCAGCACATTTTTAACACAGTGAAAAATCGTTAATAAAAAGTTGGACGGGGCGAGAATTGGCCTTCCCGCCAACTTCACCAGAATATAATCAACTCATACATAGGTTTAGGAAAATTAGTGCTTGAATTGACCTTCAAAACCACTGAGCCGTTTAGGCTCTCTGGCTCATAATTCAGAAAACGCATCTTTCGATGACATTATATCGCGTTCACTCTGCAAAGTACAAAAGTAAAAACTGATAAATAAGACAAACATTAAACCATGGACAGGTGCATGCAAGACATACAAGGGACTCTCACGAATCCTTAACGAAACCTCGAATCACAACCATTGTTTATGAACATTTTGTTTAAGGTAAATGATCTCATCTTTCACTTAAACGAAAATGCAATATACGTACCTTGTGTTTACCTTGTCCTGGTTCCGAGGATCAATATCCCTGCGGTTCGGCCTTTAAACAAGCCCTCTGGTTGATGATCTGTTCAACCAGGCTATCACGTTATTGAGAATTCCTTGTATATTGCACTGATTTCTGTAAGTGTGTGCAGGCCACGCCAAGCACCAGCCTTCTAGACCAAGCTGTCATAACAGAGACCTGACCTCAGGCTAAGCTTGGGAAGTAGAACAACTCCCAGAACCCACTCCACGTATACTCTGTATATTATATCCACGTATACTCCAAGTATATTGGAGTACACTCGTATTGGAGCAAGTGCTGCCACGGGGGACCTCACCTCTCATGGTGGAGTTTGTACTTGAATGACTTACGGTTTGGGTTCCTGTGGAGGCGATGGAGATGTTAAGAGTTGGCGAAGAGGCAGAAGAGAAAGCGGAGAGTTGAAGATGAGAGAGAGAGAGAGAGAGAGAGAGAGAGAGAGTGAGTGAGTGAGTGAGTGAGTGAGTGAGTGAGTGAGTGAGTGAGTGAGNTGATATCATTAGGGCAATGTGGCAATTAGCTGTGCAGAGAGGCAGAAACTTAGCATAACGTGGTTGAAAACAAATAACCTGAAGGTTGTTGCAACGCGAATACACTCGATTAATTGTCTTAAATATTGGAACCGCTAACCTTATTTTTTTTAACTCTTCTCTGCAGGCATGTGAAACTGAGGGTCCCCGACGGCCATATGGGCACATTCATGTTATCATGAGGGCACACACCACAATTAATTGAAGTTATTTAAATAAAATTATTGCAGAATATTTTTCTATATATTATATATACCAGTGACAGTATCCTTTATGCGGGCCGCAGGTGTGCTGGTAAAAGGTTGCATGTTTGCATACGGGAGGGCTCCAAGCCTACACACGGAAATAACTCCACAGGAAACTGGAAGGCATGGCAGGCAGTTCACAATAGTCAAGTTGTAAAGCAGAGATGCAATAAATACGCTGAGAGACAATTCCGTGAACATCAAAGGCCCAAGACTGTTCAACACTCGCCCGCTACACATATGGGGCATAACTGGCCAGTCTCTCACGGTGTTCAAACTAGAACTTGCTAAACACAACCAAAGAATACCTGATCAACCGAGCTTTGACTCGTACGTCAGGCTGCGAGCAGCTGCCTCTGACAGACTGGTTGACCAGACTTCCAACCAGGAGAGGCGATCAGAGACCGGGCGCAGTGACATTGGTCCCTGGAACGAACAAGAGGAAGCAGACCCAACTCATACACATAAATGAAGGGAAAGTGATGAGGTTTGAGACAGTTTCAGGAGTCATCAAGGAAAGATGTCCCAGGAGTGACAAACATCAACCTTAACACCAGATGTGCACAATTAACGCAGCAATAACAGTTGGAGTGTTCAAGAGTAGCGAGAAATAGCGATGACATTCTAAAGCCTGACTACGGACTCCTCCAAAATATTATTCATGACGTACATTAAACCAGTCCTAAAATATGCAGCTCCAGCATATGCAATTAATATATTCATCTGATGCCTCTGTTCACCTAGCATTACGAAATGTACATCAGGCCGCACTCTACATGCGTGGACGCAGTCCTGGGATGGGAGCACAATGACAGCTTCTTTCAAAGCTGGAGACATTGCTGACCTGGAGAGCGTGCAGAGATCCTTTACTGCTAGAATCCACTCAGTAAAACATCTAATCTATTGGACCGACTAAAGAGCCGAAATCTGTATTCTCTTGAGCGCAAGCGGGAGAGATACATAATAATTTACACGTGGAAAATATTAGAGGGTCTGGTCCCAAACCTGCACCCAGAAATAACACCACATGAGACCAGAAGACATGGCAGGATGTGCAGAATACCCCCGTTGAAGAGCAGAGGTGCAACAGGTACTCTGAGAGAGAACTCTATCAACATCAGAGGCCCGAGAGTGTTCAACACTCTTCCACTACACATAAGGGACATAACTGACCGACCCCCTCACAGTGTTCAAGAGAGAACTCGATAAGCACCTCCAAAGGATACCTGATTAACCAGGCTGTGATTCACACGTCAGGCTGTGAGCAGCCGCGTGCAGTAGCCTGATTGACCAGTCCAGCAACAAGGAGGCCTGGTCGACGACCAGGCCGCGGGGACGCTAAGCCCCGGAAACACCTCCAGGTAACCTCAAGGAAGGGGAGGGGGGGCCACTCCTCGTCCCACCTGGTAACAATATCCGTCGTATGGTAAAACTCGCCGAGAGTGACCATACCTTACCCTCACTTTATTTTCTCTCCTTAAGTGTACTTGTAAATGAGGCGTGTGGCCCAATTTCTTTCCCGGCTTGGGGTGGGGGTGGGGGGGGGGGTGGTAGGAGTGTGTTCTTGTGTGGTGAGGACGGTGTGGACGTGTTGTGGAGGGCGCTGGACGTGTTGTGGAGGAGCTGGACGTGTTGTGGAGGGGCTGGACGTGTTGTGGAGGGGCTGGACGTGTTGTGGAGGAGCTGGACGTGTTGTGGAGGAGCTGGACGTGTTGTGGAGGGCGCTGGACGTGTTGTGGAGGGGCTGGACGTGTTGTGGAGGGTGCTGGACGTGTTGTGGAGGAGCTGGACGTGTTGTGGAGGGACCAGACGCATCAGTAGGGTAAAAGGGGGGAAACAAAAGAAGTCGTCGGGGTAGGATGGTCTTAAATGGGGGGGATGGAGTGACTTTAGAGTGGGTGGGTGTAATGGGGAATGACGAGGTGGGGGGTACGAGATCAAGGATGATGCTAAGATACTGGGGAAGATAGGAGACGCAGACGATTGTCATTCTAGATTTATTCCTCCAAGGAGTTCCGGACCAGCCGGGCTGTGGTGGGTATGTGGGCCTGCGGGCCGCTCCAAGCAACAGCCTAGTGGACCAAACTCTCACAAGTCAAGCTTGGCCTCGGGCCGGGCTTGGGGAGTAGAAGAACTCCCAGAACCCTATCAACCAGGTATCAACCAACCAGGTCATGCCCTTCAAATTGAGCTAGATAAAATAAGTGCTTGGAACGTCAAGTGGCAAATGAAATTCAATGTGAATAAATGCCATGTTATGGAATGTGGAAACGGAGAAAATAGACCACACACAACTAACAAATTATGTGGAAAGGAATTACAGAACTCTAGTAAGGAACGAGACCTAGGGAGCAGGGGGGGGGGAGGGGCTGGATAGTAAGCTGTCGCCACAGGAACACATAAAGAACATTGTGAGAGGAACAGATGCGTCGCTTTCCAACTTCACACTTGCTTTTAATTATATGGATGGTGAAATAGTAAAGAAACTGTTCATGACATTTGTGAGACCAATCGTGGAGTATGCGGCTCCAGCGTGGAGTCCATATCGCGTTAAGTACAAGACTAAATTGAAGAAGGTTCAGAGGTTTGCCACCAGCCTGGTACCCAAGCTGAGGGGTATGATCTATAAGGAAAGACTACGGGAACTAATCCTCACGTCGCTGGAAGACAGAAGAGTTACGGGAAACATGATCACCACATTCAAGATTCTCAGAGGAATTGATTGGGTAAATAAACTAAGTATATTTAACCCCGTGTTAAATAAACTAAGTTTATTTAACACGGGGGACACACGCGCAAGGGAACACAGGTGGAAATTGAGTCATAGAGACAGTAGAAAGAACTTTTTTTTTTAGTGTCAGAGTAGTGTCACTTCCTAATGCATTCCCTTTGTTCCCCATAACAAAGGGAATGCATTAGGCAGTGATGTGGTGGAGGCTGACTCCATACACAGTTTCAAGTGTAGGTATGATAGAGCCCAATAGGCTTAGGAACCTGTACACCTGTTGATTGACAGTTGAAAGCTGGGACCAAAGAGCTAGAGCTCAACCCTGCAAGCACAACTAGGCGAGTACAACTAAGTGACTACACATCCCTGGGATGCAGAGAGAGAGAGAGAGAGAGTGAGAGAGAGTGAGAGAGTGAGAGAGAGAGTGAGAGAGTGAGAGAGTGAGAGAGTGAGAGAGTGAGAGAGTGAGAGAGTGAGAGAGTGAGAGAGTGAGAGAGTGAGAGTGTGAGAGTGTGAGAGTGTGAGAGTGTGAGAGTGTGAGAGTGTGAGAGTGTGAGAGTGTGAGAGAGTGAGAGAGTGAGAGAGTGAGAGAGTGAGAGAGTGAGAGAGTGAGAGAGTGAGAGAGTGAGAGAGTGAGAGAGTGAGTGTGAGAGTGTGAGAGAGAGAGGGTGAGTGAGAGCGGGTGAGAGTAGCGTGGCAAAATGACTGGCTGACGTCAGTGGTGTGTCATGAATTATTAACCCGCTGAGCTTAACATAGAGAGCAGAAGTTGGAGGAAAGTGGCGCGTGGTGAGAGTCGTGGGTGGGCGTGAGGGAGGGGCGTGGGAGGTCGTGGGTGGGCGTGGGAGGTCGTGGGTGGGCGTGGGGAGTCATGGGGCAGGCATAGGGGAGAGGAAGGGGCTGGTCCACGCCCAAACACTCACTTTGATGTGTTCGCTTCCATGTTTTCTTCGCCGGCTCTCTTGCCCTCATTTATCATTCTGGCGTCTTTTCTGTAATTGTTTCCTTTCTATTTATCTGTTTTTTTCATTTCCCTCCCATGCATTCGTGTCTCACATGTGTCCTTTGTGGCACTCAACTCTATGATCATAACTGTAGGGAAATATTGGCAGTTGTGTGATGTGTGAACTGTAGAGGGCAGCCTGGGAGCTGGTGCCTGGGAGCTGGTGCCTGGGAGCTGGTGCCTGGGAGCTGGTGCCTGGGAGCTGGTGCCTGGGAGCTGGTGCCTGGGAGCTGGTGCCTGGGAGCTGGTGCCTGGGAGCTGGTGCCTGGGAGCTGGTGCCTGGGAGCTGGTGCCTGGGAGCTGGTGTCTGGGAGCTGGTGCCTGGGAGCTGGTGCCTGGGAGCTGGTGCCTGGGAGCTGGTGCCTGGGAGCTGGTGCCTGGGAGCTGGTGTCTGGGAGCTGGTGCCTGGGAGCTGGTGCCTGGGAGCTGGTGCCTGGGAGCTGGTGCCTGGGAGCTGGTGTCTGGGAGCTGGTGTCTGGGAGCAGGTGCCTGGGAGCAGGTGCCTGGGAGCTGGTGCCTGGGAGCTGGTGCCTGGGAGCTGGTGCCTGGGAGCTGGTGCCTGGGAGCTGGTGCCAGCCGGCTCCGTGTGGCGCCCACACTACCTCATGCTCCGTACTGTAGGCTTCGAACCTTTCTCAGATTACGATCGCCTCAAATATTTTATCTGTTTTCGAATATGAACATTTCTGACACGAGCAACCACTCTGTCCTCCCACTTGTCTCTTCCTACCTCCTTATCTCCCGCTTTCTCATCCCTACTTTGAATTTCATCTATTTATTCTTCTGCTTTTCCTGCCATCTCTGTTCACCTGGATTGAACCTGGATGGGGTTCTGGGAGTTGTTCTACTTCTCAAGCCCGGCCCGAAGCCAGACTTGACTTGTGAGAGTTTGGTCCACCAGGCTGTTGCTTGGAGCGGCCGCAGGCCCACATACTCACCACAGCCCGGTTGGTCCAGCACTTCTTGAAGAAAACAATCTAGGTTTTCTCTTGAAGATGTCCACGGTTGTTCCGGTAATATTTCTTATACTCGCTGGGAGGATATTGAACAGCCGTGAACATCTGATGTTCATACAGTGTTCTCTGATTCTGCCTATGGCACCTCTGCTCTTCACTGGTTCTATTCTGCATTTTCTTCCATATCGTTCACTTTAGTATGTTGTTATTTTGCTGTGTAAATTTGGGACCTGGCCCTCCAGTATTTTCCATGTGTATATTATTTGGTATCTCTCTCGTCTTCTTTCTTGTGAGTACATTTGGAGAACTTTGAGATGATCCCAATAATTTAGGTGCTTTATTGCGTCCATGTATGGCGTATATGTTCACTGTATTTCCTCTATTTCAGGACCATCTTTTAGCAATTTCCTGTATCCATGCCATCTTTTTTTGCTCATATTTATTTCCACCTTTTTAACTTTGTTTTCACTATTCTGCTTTCCTCTCACTTTTCCCATTCCCTGCCATTTATCTCGTTTCTTTTATACTTCCTTTCTCATACTGCCTATTACTCTCTCAACCTCCCCGTCTTTGCTCATCTTCCCTTTCCACTTACTTTACTTTGCTTCTGCCTTTTCTTTTTCCAATTCATCTTCATCTCCGCCGCCTCATTGGATGCACGGCCGCTAACGCTCTCATAAAGTTGATCCTTTGGAAATGACTTTGAAAACAAAGTGTGAAGAGGGATCTACTTCGACACACAGGACGTAATGCACAAGACGCCTTCTGGGTTCTACTGGCCACGCTATTTGTATCGAGCACACTTCTATATTTTGGTGAGAGCCAGAGGTATCTGCTTCATATTTTGTCTAATTTTCCTTTCCCACTGTGTGGTATTACCTGTGTACTCACCCAGTTGTTCTTGCGGGGGTTGATCTCCAGCTC
Source organism: Procambarus virginalis (assembly GCA_020271785.1). Taxonomy (NCBI): domain Eukaryota; kingdom Metazoa; phylum Arthropoda; class Malacostraca; order Decapoda; family Cambaridae; genus Procambarus; species Procambarus virginalis. The sequence goes on from WNGS01163555.1 coordinate 5,724,081, forward strand.
TTTCGGCTCGCCTCTCAACTGTCAATAGATCCATTTTTCACACACACACACACACACACACACACACACACACACACACACAACACACACACACACACACACACACACACACACACACACACACAGGAAGCCACCTCACAGGAAGCGGCACGCTCCACTAGCCAGCTGCTGGAAAAAAGATCAGTGGTAGCTGTGGGTATCAAAGAGCAGGAAGGCTCCATAGGACAGAGTGGAATGATAAGGACAACGCCTCTCAACCGTCAATCAACAGGTGTACAGGTTCCTGAGCCTATTGGGCTCTATCATATCTACACTTGAAACTGTGTATGGAGTCAGCCTCCACCACATCACTGCCTAATGCATTCCATTTGTCAACCACTCTGACACTAAAAAAGCTCTTTCTAATATCTCTGTGGCTCATTTGGGCACTCAGTTTCCACCTGTGTCCCCTAGTGCGTGTGTCCCTTGTGTTAAATAGCCTGTCTTTATCTACCCTATCAATTCCCTTGAGAATCTTGAATGTGGTGATCATGTCCCCCCTAACTCTTCTGTCTTCCAATGAAGTGAGGTTTAATTCCTGCAGTCGCTCCTCGTAGCTCATACCTCTCAGCTCGGGTACTAGTCTGGTGGCAAACTTTGAACCTTTCCCAGTTTAGTCTTATGCTTGACTAGATATGGACTCCATGCTGGAGCTGCATATTCCAGGATTGGTCTGCCATATGTGGTATATAATGCTCTGAAAGATTCCTTACACAAGTTTCTAAAGGCCGTTCTTATATTAGCCAACCTGGCATATGCCGCTGATGTTATCCTCTTGATATGGGCTTCAGGGGACAGGTCTGGCGTGATATTAACCCCCAGGTCTTTCTCTCTCTCTGCCTCTTGAAGTATTTCATCTCCCAAATGATACCTTGTATCTGGTCTCCTGTTTCCTACCCCTAACTTCATTACATTACGTTTGCTTGGGTTAAACTCTAACAACCATTTGTTCGACCATTCATGCAGCTTGTCTAGGTCTTCTTGAAGCTACTGCTTGACTACTGCTCTTGACTACTGCTCAGTACTCACTTCCCCCTTCAGAGCAGGAGAGATTGCTGAAATAGAGGGAATACAGAGAACATATACGGCACGCATAGACGAGATAAACACCTAAATTATTGGGATCGTCTCAAAGCTCTCCAAATGTACTCTCTAGAAAGGAGACGAGAGAGATACCAAATAATATACACGTGGAAAATACTGGAGGGCCAGGTCCCAAATCTACACAGTAAAATAACAACGTACTGGAGTGAACGATATGGAAGAAAATGCAAGATTGATCCAGTGAAGAGCAGAGGTGCCATAGGCACAATCAGAGAACACTGTATAAACATCAGAGGTCCGCGGTTGTTCAACGTCCTCCCAGCGACTATAAGAAATATTGCCGGAACAACCGTGGACATCTTCAAGAGAAAACTGGACTGTTTCCTAAGAGAAGTCCCGGATCAGCCGGGCTGTGGTGGGTATGTGGCTCTGCGGGCCGCTCCAAGCAACAGCCTGGTGGATCAAACTCTCACAAGTCGAGCCTGGCCTCGGGCCGGGCTTGGGGAGTAGAAGAACTCCCAGAACCCCATCAACCAGGTATCAACCAAGCCTCAAGCTGTCCCCCTCTCTCTTAATCCTAAGTGTGTGTGTGGTGTGTGTGTGTGTGTGTGTGTGTGTGTGTGTGTGGTGTGTGTGTGTGTGTGGTGTGTGTGTGTGTGTACTCACCTAGTTGTACTCACCTAGTTGTGCTTGCGGGGGTTGAGCTCTGGCTCTTTGGTCCCGCCTCTCAACCGTCAATCAACAGGTGTACAGTTTCCTGAGCCTAATGGGCTCTATCATATCTACACTTGAAACTGTGTATGGAGTCAGCCTCCACCACATCGCTTCCTAATGCATTCCATTTGTCAACCACTCTGACACTAAAAAAGTTCTTTCTAATATCTCTGTGGCTCATTTGGGCACTCAGTTTCCACCTGTGTCCCCTAGTGCGTGTGCCCCTTGTGTTAAACAGCCTGTCTTTATCAACCCTGTCGATTCCCCTGAGAATCTTGAATGTGGTGATCATGTCCCCCCTAACTCTTCTGTCTTCCAACGAAGTGAGGTTTAATTCCTGCAGTCGCTCCTCGTAGCTCATACCTCTCAGCTCGGGTACTAGTCTGGTGGCAAACCTTTGAACCTTTTCCAGTTTAGTCTTATGCTTGACTAGATAGGGACTCCATGCTGGAGCCGCATACTCCAGGATTGGTCTGACATATGTGGTATATAATGTTCTGAAAGATTCCTTACACAAGTTTCTAAAGGCCGTTCTTATGTTAGCCAACCTGGCATATGCTGCTGATGTTATCCTCTTGATATGAGCTTCAGGGGACAGGTCTGGCGTGATATCAACCCCCAGGTCTTTCTCTCTCTCTGACTCTTGAAGTATTTCATCTCCCAAATGATACCTTGTATCTGGTCTCCTGCTTCCTATCCCTATCTTCATTACATTACATTTGCTTGGGTTAAACTCTAACAGCCATTTGTGTGTGTGTGTGTGTGTGTGTGTGTGTGTGTGTGTGTGTGTGTGTGTGTGTGTGTGTGTGTATGTGTGTGTGTGTGTGTGTGTACTCACCTAGTTGTGCTTACGGGGGTTGGGTTTCGACTCCTTGGTCCCGCCTCTCGATTGTCAATCAATTGGTGGCTCATTTGAGTACTAAACTTCAACTTGTGTCCCCTTGTTCGTGTTCCGCCCATGGTAAATAGTTTGTCTTTTTGTCCAACTCGTCAATTCCTCTTAGAAATTTGTAGGTGGTGATCATGTCTCCCCCTAAATCCTCTGTCTTCCAGGGACGTGAGGTTTAATTCCAGTAGCCTTTCCTCATAACTCATACCCCTCAGCTCAGGGACTAGTCTGGTGGCATACCTCTGAATCATTTTTAAATCTTTGTGTGTGTTTTCTAAATCTTCTCTGAATTTGTGTGCGCGCGCGCTTGCGTGCATGTTTAGTGTTTGCACATTCCTGCTAACGATTAAAATAAGTTTAGTTCCTTGATATTTATTCGTATTTATTCCTGGATTTTGTAACATAGTAGAGATGAGGAGAAAGAGCAGGCAGCAGTGTTGGTGGAGAGTTCCCCCAGCAACACTGCTCCTGCAGGAGGAAGACTCAGCAGCAGAGGCAGTGCTCAGAGCTGAGAGTGCAGAGCTCACGCTGGGGTGGGTCAGCGTCAGCAGCAAGGGGTCAGCAAGGCCCGCCTGTGATGGGTGTACGGTACTGTGTCATCCGGTTGCTTGTATGTGTGTGTGTTTAAAGCTGTTGTTGATTACTGTGTTTGGGTGGTGGCTGAGAACACATAGACGCCTTAAGCCAACGATGGGTGAGGTGGCTTACATTGCCACCTGGCAAGTGGCAAGTGTCCACAAGTCCACAAGCAAGTCTCCTGGCAAGTGTCTCTGATGTTTTCGGCCCCATGACCTCCAAACGTGCAGTGTTATCTAATGATACATTTAACGAATGGATATAATCATGTTCGGTGGTTGCTATAATTGTTTAAGGCTCCTGAGACCTGCCTTTTGGCTATGGTTGTGTTATATCTTGTGCTACTGATATGAAACGAAGAAACCCGAAAAGGGGTGAGCAATGGGGCTGACCCCCCTTTAAAGAGGGGGGGGGATGGGTCTGATCCCGACCTGCCTATGACAGCCCTTGCTCTAGTTTATATGAAACAGTGGCTTGGAATGATGGCATTCTAGGGTGTAACCCTCAACCCTGGACAGACTAGGTGATCGCCCTATAGGCATTGTGTTTATTGAATTCTGGAGGATGATGCTAGGTCACGCTACCAACAGTGACAGTCTGTGCATTATAGGTGCTATATCTCCTGGCATGCAGTCACGTGGAGGCATCAGTGCCACAGTGCCAGCCGCCCCACCATCCGTTCCCCGCTAACAAGCCTATCAATAGTGCTGTCACGGCTCCGAGTGTGTGTGTGTGATGTATTGTATTGTATACAATATATTGTATACAACACGCTGATGTATTGTATCAACACTCGGGTGCTTGTAGCCGCAGGTTAGGTACTTGTAGCCGCAGGTTAGGGACTTGTAGCCGCAGGTTAGGTGATTGTAGCCGCAGGTTAAGTGATTGTAGCCGCAGGTTAGGTACTTGTAGCCTCAGGTTAGGTGTTTGTAGCCGCAGGTTAGGTGTTTGTAGCCGCAGGTTAAGTGATTAACCTGCCCCCCCCCCAAAAAAAAAAGAAGCGAGCCTACAGGGGCGTTGGTCCCCTATATGCTACGGGAGGTTCATACGCAAGTGACAACGAAATGAGAGAAATTTATGTATACTGTTTATTGTATTTGCTTTGATGATAATTTACCCTTATTGTATGCCCGGTCGTGCGTCGAGCGAATGGCGCGGTCTTCTAGTTACGGAGTTTTTGGCGGGAAAAAGACTCTGAACACAAATTAGATATGTCGAGGGGATGAAGACTTGTTAGTTTGCTCTCTTTCATTGTCGGTTTGGCCCCCCTTCCCCCTCCTGACCCCCTTTCCCCTCCTCACCTCCTCCCATTCTCCCGACTCCCCCCAACCCCTTTTCCACCCCCTCCCCACCCCTTCTTGAGGTTATCTTGAGATGATTTCGGGTTTTTTTTAGTGTCCCCGCGGCCCGGTTCTCGACCAGGCCTCCACCCCCCAGGAAGCAGCCCGTGACAGCTGATTAACACCCAGGTACCTATTTCACTGCTAGGTAACAGGGCATAGGGTGAAAGAAACTCTGCCCATTGTTTCTCGCCGGCGCCTGGGATCGAACCCAGGACCACAGGATCACAAGTCCAGCGTGCTGTCCGCTCGGCCGACCGGCTCCCGCTTCCTCTCCTCTTTGTTTAGCAGAGAGCAGCCATACCAAAATATTTGAACCTTCACCTTGAAAGACGTCGAGAAGGAAATTTTATCTGAATGAAAAATGGAATTTGATTTTAATAGTCTTGGGGCAACAGAGGTGGCCATTGCCCGGATGAGTGGTTACCTTGTGATGGTTTCGGGGCTTAGCGTCCCCGAGGCCCGGTCTTTGCCCAGGCTTCATACAGCTTTTCATACAGCTGTTCTTAACAAAATGTTTCCTTCATGTCTTGCGATAACTTTTGGGTTGGGTACGTGTTGTATAAATAATTATTGCAGGCGATGAGTCACAATAACGTAGCTAAAGTATGTTGACCAGACCACACACCAGAAGGTGAAGGGACGACGACGTTTCGGTCCGTCCTGGACCATTCTCAAGTCGATTGTGGACCATTTTCACAATCGACTTGAGAATGGTCCAGGACGGACCGAAACGTCGTCGTCCCTTCACCTTCTAGTGTGTGGTCTGGTCAACTAAATAATTATTATTAGTTATTATAAGTGAGTATACATTTTGATACACGTACAGTGTAGGATATATTTCTCATGCATGAGTACTTATTTATTAAAATATCCAGAATTACTGACAATTTTGGAACACATCAACGATATCTCAGTTCAAACAACTATTGAAAATTACTTTTCTTTAACCAGGAATTTTATCAAAATGGTTATGACTTGCTTGACCTTTTTTTTTTCTTTCGAATAGACAAATTAAACCTTTTGATTCATCATTTTGGAGCGGATATCCAATACATTTACATATACAATAGAGCGCTCAAAATCTGAGCTCGTACTTTTTAGAAAAGGAGAATGTAACACAAACTTTTAAAAAAACCTGGACATAAAACAGCTTAAAAAAAACGGACAGAATGGAATGGAATTATGAGGAGAAAGCGCCAAGCCATTGCGACTATATAGCACTTGGAAGGGGATCAGCATAGGACGGGGGGAAGGAATGGTGCCCAACCACTTGGACGGTCGAGGATTGAACGCCGACGTGCACGAAGCGAGACCGTCGCTCTACCGTCCAGCCCAAGTTGTTGGACATGAAGAGAGGACAGAGCACCTGGCAAATGAGCTTAAAATTATGATTTCGAGCTTTATAATTTATGTGATGAGCATGATCTTGAAGTAAGACTCCCACACTTCTAAAATAATAGACCTAAAATCTGGGTCAACTTCAAGTCCCGGATGTCATCATTACTATCGCCAGATAATGACAATACGTGTATTAGATTGTAACCTATCCACCGCTACCCACTGGATGGGGGGGCGGTGTGCAGGACAAACATATAAATTGTGACACTAGCTCTCCACATATGTCAGTTGCTTAATTTAGAACCTGTAATTGAGGTCGATCTCGAACCCATTGTTGATGTGACGACTTATTTTGAATTTTGTAACTAGCTCATCAAGATTGTAACTTGCTTAGCTAAATGAATTGTGGGGTTCAGTCCCTGAGCCCATTATGTGCCTCTGTCACCCTTTCCACTACCGCCCACGGGATGGGTATGGGGTGCATAATAAATGAACTAAACTAACTAGAACTAACAATGATACATACATACTAAATTGATAAATAACAAATAAATATACATATAAAATATTAAGTGCCGAAGGAGGGAGGGAATTACCAGGGTGAAAGCGCCAAGCCATTACGACTATATAGCACTTGGAAGGGATCAGGATAAGGATTTAGGATGGGACGGGGCAAGGAATGGTGCCCAACCATTTGGACGGTCGGAGATTGAACACCGACCTGCATGAAGCGAGACCGTCGCTCTACTGACCAGTCCAAGTGGTTGGGTAACTAACAATGATAAGAAAGGCAAATATTTCAGTGACTGGTCCTGCACACAGAAATAACACCACACGAGACCAGGAGGCATGGCAGGATGTGCAGAATACTCCCGTTGAAATGCAGAGGTGCAGCAGGTACTCTGAAAGAGAACTCTATCAACATCAGAGGCCCGAGACTGTTCAACACGCTTCCACTACACATAAGAGGCATAACTGGCCGTCCCCTCACAGTGTTCAAGAGAGAACTAGATAAACCCCTCCTAAGGATACCTGATCAATCAGGCTGTGATTCATACGTCGGGCTGCGAGAAGCTGCGTCCAAAAGCCTGTTGACCAGTCCATCAACCAGGAGGCCTGCGGCCAGATTCATGAAGCAGTTACGCAAGTACTTACGAACCTGTACATCTTTCCTCAATCTCTGACGCTTTTGGTTACATTTATTAAACAGTTTACAAGCATGAAAATTTCCCAATCAACTTCTGTTATTGTTATAAACAGCCTCCTGGTGCTTCGGAGCTCATTAACTGTTTTATAATTGTAAACAAAGCCGCCAAAGATTGAGAAAAGATGTACAGGTTCGTAAGTGCGTGCGTAACTGCTTCGTGAAGCTGGCCCCTGGTCGAGGACGGGGCCGCGGGGACGTCAGCCCGTCCTCCAAACAAAGATCCAAAAGTGATTCCATGCACCTGCCAAACCCCCTGTTTATGAATGAAAAGCGGTTTACACACGACTCACAACTGCTGACATTCGAACACTTCCGGAACAAGTGCTTCACTGACGAATTTTGTTCGAACCACAACGCTATAAATGCTTCACCCACGTACTACAAATACAAATAATCGCCAACAGAACCTAAACACCTAACCTAACCTATCCTATGCCTATATATACACAATATGCTAATATATTATAATAATAATTTATACTTGAGAAAATTCCCGTTTTGAATGAACAGCATGTTAAAATTATGAATGCGTCTGTGGGGTTGACCGGTAATGGCCTTGAGGTCGAGGACGGGTTGGGGACGTAGAGCCCCGAAATGATCCCAAGGTAACCACCAG
>WNGS01163555.1:5738622-5749279 GCA_020271785.1 Procambarus virginalis
TGGGTACTAAGTTTCCACCTGTGTCCCCTTGTTCGTGTCCCACCCGTGCTGAAAAGTTTGTTTTTGTCCACCCTGTCAATTCCCCTGAGAATTTTGTAGGTGGTTATCATGTCTCCCCTTATTCTTTTGTTTCCTATGGATGTGAGGTTCAGTTCCTTTAGCCTTTCCTCATAGCTCATTCCTCTCAGTTCCGGGACGAGCCTGGTGGCATACCGCTGAATCTTCTTTAGCTTTGTCTTGTATTTAATTAGGTATGGACTCCAGGCTTGAGCTGCATACTCCAGGATTGGCCTTACATAAGTGGTATACAGGGTTCTGAAAGATTCCTTCACACACTTAGTGCTTCTGCACCTTCCTTTAGTATCCATGGTGAGATTCTGTCAGGCCCAACAGCCTTTGTCACATCCATCTCCAGCAGACACCTTTTGACCTCATCACTGGTGAGGTCAAATTTCTCCAAGGTCGCTTGGTTTGCCGCCTCCTCATTTAGTGCAGGGGCTTCTCCTTGTTCTATTGTGAAGACCTCCTGGAATCTCTTGTTGAGTTCTTCACACACCTCCTTGTCGTTCTCTGTGTATCTATTCTCCCCTTTTCGCAGCTTCATCACTTGTTCCTTCACTGCTGTTTTCCTCCTGATGTGGCTGTGGAGCAGCTTTGGTTGGGTCTTGGCTTTACTAGCGATGTCATTTCCAAACTGTCTCTCTGCTTCCCTCCTCACTTTGAGGTATTCATTTCTGGCCCTCTGGTATCTCTCCCTGCTCTCTGGTGTTCTGTTATTTCTGTAGTTTCTCCATGTTCTTTTACTCAGTTGCTTCGCTACCTTGCATTGAACCATGAGTTTTTCTGTTGTTTTTCGTTTTTCTCCTTTTGGACGGGGATAAACCTGTCTGCAGCTTCCTCCCACTTCTGGGTGACAAAATCCATCATGACCTGCACATTCTTCTCTCTAAGTTCTGTTTCCCATGGTATTCCTCTGAGGAAGTTCCTCATCTCGTCATATTTTCCTCTTCGGTAATTCAGTCTTTTTCCCTCCACTCCCATCCTTGGATAGGTTATCCCTACCTCCACCAAGTACTCAAAGGTCAGTACACTGTGGTCACTCATTCCTATGGGGGCTTCAACTTTGACTTTGACAAAACACAATCAAATCTTCCCATAGTAGAAAAACAGCATGTCAAAAATTTGGGAATAATGATGTCCGACGATCTAACGTTTAGGGAGCATAACCAAGCAAATATCGCATCAGCCAGAAAAATGATCGGATGGATTACGAGAACTTTCAAATCCAGGGATCCCATCACAATGGTTGTACTCTTCAAGTCACTTGTGTTGTCCCGTCTCGAATACTGCTCAGTACTCACTTCCCCCTTCAGAGCAGGAGAGATTGCTGAAATAGAGGGAATACAGAGAACATATACGGCACGCATAGACGAGATAAAACACCTAAATTATTGGGATCGTCTCAAAGCTCTCCAAATGTACTCTCTAGAAAGGAGACGAGAGAGATACCAAATAATATACACGTGGAAAATACTGGAGGGCCAGGTCCCAAATCTACACAGTAAAATAACAACGTACTGGAGTGAACGATATGGAAGAAAATGCAAGATTGAACCAGTGAAGAGCAGAGGTGCCATAGGCACAATCAGAGAGCACTGTATAAACATCAGAGGTCCGCGGTTGTTCAACGTCCTCCAGCGACTATAAGAAATATTGCCGGAACAACCGTGGACATCTTCAAGAGAAAACTGGACTGTTTCCTAAGAGAAGTCCCGGATCAGCCGGGCTGTGGTGGGTATGTGGCTCTGCGGGCCGCTCCAAGCAACAGCCTGGTGGATCAAACTCTCACAAGTCGAGCCTGGCCTCGGGCCGGGCTTGGGGAGTAGAAGAACTCCCAGAACCCCATCAACCAGACTTCCCTTATTTCTGACTCATTCAGGGTGAACATCAAGTCGAGTCTAGCTGGTTCATCATTGCCTCATTGTTCAATGAGGTTCATCAGTGTGTGTGTGTGTGTGTGTGTGTGTGTGTGTGTGTGTGTGTGTGTGTGTGTGTGTGTGTGTGTGTGTACTCACCTATATGTGTCTGCAGGATCGAGCATTGACTCTTGGATCCCGCCTGTGTGTGTGTGTGTGTGTGTGTGTGTGTGTGTGTGTGTGTGTGTGTGTGTGTGTGTGTGTGTGTGTGTGTGTGTTCACCTAGTTGTATTCACCTAGTTGTGCTTGCGGGGATTGGGCTCTGTTCTTTCGGCCTGCCTCTCAACCGTCAATCAATTGTTACTAACTACTAACTAATTTTTTCCACACACACACACACACACACACACACACACACACACACACACACACACACACACACACACACACACACACACACACACACACACACACATTTGTGTGTGTGTGTGTGTGTGTGTGTGTGTGTGTGTGTGTGTGAACTCACATACATATACATACGGCATTGTAGTCACATAGATGTCTTGGTGTTTGTGTGTTGGTGAGTAAGATCTTATGCTCACGCATGAATGTGTGATTATGTTTAACACAATTTCTGGGATATGCGTGTGTGAACGAGACTTTAGTTGATTGGGTTCCTGAATAAACGTTCAACTAATTGTATCTATAATACTTCTTGTTTTAGTTATGATTTCTCTGATGCCGCTTAAGAATGATACTCAAGACGCAAGCAGACAATAGCAGGAACTATAATATAATCCCCATAACATTAGTTACCCGCTTCATCATGTTACTTTGGCAACCCATCTGGGTATCATAGTTAAACCGTGGTCGTCGTCTCCGTAGACTTTCTCACGTCATGACCGCAAGATAATTTTTTTTTCTACACCGACGACTCAGTCCAATCTTCTACTGGACGGACTGCAGCAGCATGTAGGTTTTATAGAAATAATATTTGCACAAAGACTGTCAGTGTCAGGTTAAACAACTGGCTGACCTCCACACAAGCAGAATTAGCGGCATTACAACTAGCTACCAGTACATTAAAGAACATAGGAGGAGGAATAATATTTTGTGATTCAAGGTCTGCTCTTCAAGCAATCGAAAACTTCTCTTGGAAGATTGACAGCAAGAACCTCATACTACCAATTATAAATGACCTAATCGCTGCATAGAGTGAAGGGTCTCGAATCTCCTTTGTATGGATACCATCACACATAAATATAACCCATTATAAAGAGACAAACATTGCAGCCAAATTAGCGTGTAACAAATATGAAGTTGAATTAAATCTAGGTATCCCCATCTCTGCTGTCAAAACTATATTGGTCCAAACACTCAGGTCTGACAGGAAAGAAACTCCCAACGACCTGAAAGCAGTAGTATAAAAAGCTATGATTTGTTCAGATCTGAAACCTATATCTATGGGCAGCACAAAACGTCCACCAGACTGTGCGACACAGTGGTTGCAAGGATCAGGTTGGGTTATCGTTACCTGTGGCAGGTGGCTGCAGGTGACGGATCTCCCAATCCTGAGCACTCCAGGTGCAAACTCTGTGAGCAGGAACTGCGGCATGATCTCCCACACTACATCACCGAATGCCAAATTATTAGACCTTTCAGACCAGTTGGCATGAGGTACCTGGAGCTTTGCAATTACTTTATTCACTCTCGTGTTCTTGAGGATATCCTCACAGTGTACCCAAAATTTGCCAGTGCAGGCTACTAAACATATGGCCCTGTATGACTAACCATCCCGCGAGATTGGGACTTTTAGTATCACTGCTGCCTTATTCACTCTTGTAGTGCATGATATTCTCCTAATGCACCCAGAGTCTGCCAGTGCAGACTACTTATCACATGCCTCTGTATGACTAATCATCCTGTGTGATCGGAGAGTTTTTTAGCACCACGTAGCTAGCTTTTTGACACACTGTACTTCCCTTCATATGGTCTAAGGTAGCTGCACTAATGCAGATGTACCTAATATATTAATAAAAAAGGGGAACTTTTGTAAGCAGACTTTCGGTGTCAAGTTTAACAACCAGCTGCATTGCAACTACCTACAGTTCAAAGGAGGAGGAATAATTTTCCGTGATTCAAAGTCTGCTCTTCAAGCCCTTGAACAATTCTGCAAGATCGACTGTAAGAACCTTATAATAGTCACATTGTCATCCTCCGTCCCCCCGCCCCGCCACACGTTCAGTGGCGTGTGTGTATGATATAGCAGTTATAAATAACTTGCTCGCTACAGAGACTGAAAGTATCAGAATCTCTTTGGTGTGGATGCTCACACACATATTACTCCTTATGATGACACAGACATAGCAGCCAAATTAGCATGTACAAGGATAAGATTGAACTAGAACTAAATCCATCTCTGTTGTCAAGATTATATTGCTCCAGACTTTCATGTTTGATTGGAGTGAAACTTCAGGCTGTCTACGACCTAAAAGCACTAGTATAGGACAGCACAAAGTGCACATAGTTTTTGCCAAGGAAAGATGCGATTGGGCTACCGTTACCTGCGGAAGGTGGGTATACAGGGTTGAATCTCCCCACCCAGAGCACTCCATGTCCAAAGTCAGTGAACTGGTTCATGCTCTCACACGCTACATTATTGAATGTCCAGTCAGTAGATCCCTCAGACCTGCTGGTATGAGGCACCTGCTTCTTTACAATTACTTTTGTCACTCTTCTGCTTTTTTATCTTTTCACAATGCATCCAAAGTATACCAGCGCATATATACATACATAAATACATACACACAATTTTAATGTGTTACTTTTAATTGAATTTTTTTTAATTTGTAATATATATATATATATATATATATATATATATATATATATATATATATATATATATATATATATATATATATATATATATATATATATATATATATATATATATATATATATATATATATATATATATATAAAAAAAAAGAGATTTGCAAGGATGATTGTATCATAAAAGAGAGAGCTGAGTCATGTAGACAGGGCAAGATGAAGCATTAACTGGGACCAAGTTTACTAAGACCTTGCAGACAACATGGTTCCAGAACAGGGGGCTCTTGCCTGTCACAGTTGCTGGACCACTATGACATGGCACTAGATGCCATGGAAGACCAACAAAACGTTGATGTAATTTACACAGATTTCGTAAAAGCCTTTGATAAATGTGACCATGGTGTTATTTCACATAAAATGCGTTCAAAAGGAATTACCGGAAAAATAGGCAGATGGATCTACAATTTCCTGACTAATAGAACTCAATGTGTAATAGTCAACAAAATAAAATCCGGGCCATCATCTGTGAAGAGCTCAGTCCCCCAGGGTACTGTGCTTGCTCCAGTACTTTTTTTCATCCTCATATCGGACATAGATAAGGACACAGTTTATAGTACCATTGCACCTTTGCATATAAAACTAGGATTTTTATGAGAGCAGACTCCATACACAGTTTCAAATATAGATTTGATAGAGCCCAATAGGTTCCAGAATCTGTTCACCAGTTAATTGACAGTTGAGAAGCGGGACCAAAGAGCCAGAGCTCAACCCCCGTAAGCACAACGAGATGAGTACACACACGCACACCCACCCACCAACACGCATAAACACACACCCACCCTCCTCTAAATGATACCTGATCAACCAGGCTGTGATTCATACGTCAGGCTGCGAACAGCCGCGTCCAACAGTCTGGACCCGGCTTCCAAGAACACAGGTTTTCCAGCAGCAGGTAAAAATAACTGAACACATGAAAAAAGATTTTTAAACGCACTCTTGCGAGCGCAAAAAAAAATAAGAAACAAAGAAATGGAGGAGCATAATTTTCCTCTCCTTCGCCACACCTCCAGGAAGCCAACTGACGGCGTGAGCGGCCGTGCACGGTGACCCTGCACACACCAGCACCAGCCAAGGTCAGCACCAGGTCAGGTGGCGCCCCCTGTCTGTTGGTCTGTCTGTCTCTCTCTCACTCTCTCTCGCTCTCGCTCTCTCTCCTCTCCCTCTCTCTCTCGTCTCTCTCTCGTCTCTCTCTTCTCCCTCTCTCTCTCTCTCTCTCTCTCTCTCCCTCTCCCTCCCTCCCTCCCCCTCCCTCCCTCCCTCCCTCTCCTTCCTCTCCTCTCCTTCCCTCTCCTTCCCTCTCTCTCCCCTCCCCCCCTCATCATCAGGCAAAACAGAGAAGTAGAAGGGATTTTATACCTTTAAATTGCCAGAAAGCATTTGGCCCAGTCCCCACCAGGAGACTAGTGTACGAAATGGAGAAACAGGCAGGAGTGACAGGGGGAAGGTACTGTCACACACAGTCACCGTGATGGGAGAGGCAGACTGGCGTGATGTTACCTATCTCATCACACACCAGTCAGTACTGGCGCCAGTCCTATTCCTAATCCTTGTTAGTGACTGACCAGACGGGATAGACTCAGTCCTCTCAGTGTTGGCTAATGATACCAAAATTATGAGAGGGTTAAAAGTGATGAAAGACTGCTGGGAACGGGAGACTGGACACAAGGAATAACACAGGAAAGCAAATCCTCCTGAAATCGGAGAGAGAAAACTTAGTGGTTGAATTTACCTCCAAGCTGTGATTAAAAGCTCACATCAGGAGAATATACTGCACCAGTGTGAAATTTTTCTCAGTAAAGATCAAACTAAGCTGGAGAAAGTTTAGAGGTATGTCACCAGATTAGTCCCAGAACTGCGAGGTATGAATTCCGAGAAAAGGCTAAAGAAATTATTAAGAGACAAGAATCAGGAGAGGCATGACGAATACATTGAAAATACGCGGGAAAATAGACAGGGCAGACAAGGAGAGAGACTCTTGCATGGATATAATTACACAAATGAGTGGGTACAGGCGGAAACTAAGCATCCTAACGATCTAGAGACTTAAGAAATCCTTTTTTTTTCATTTCATGACGGTTAACAGAATGCATTTAGTAGCGAAGTGTTGGAAGCAAACTTCATACACAGCTTTAAAAGTAGATACAACAAAGCTCAGTAAGCTCTGGAATCTACACAGCGGGTGACTAAGTGTTGAGAGCCTGGCCCCGGGCCGGGGTTGGGTAGTAGAAGAACTCCCAACCCCCATCAAGCAGGTGGTACCCAAGAACCGTACCTCATCCCCCCTGCAAGTGTAACTGGGCGAGTACACACCCTGGGAGCGGACCGCCACTACCATCTCCCACTGGACACGGAGGAGGACACGAATGCTGCAAAACACAAAGCTTAGAGTGTGTGTGATGTGCTCCAGGTGCTCCACTCATCACGTCCTGCATGTAATCAGGTGCAGCTGTGTAAACAACAAGAGCTAGTCCACCGTGCTCAGCGAGTAACTCATCACACACACCCACACGCGCGTGTGAGTGCGGAGGGATGGTGAACTCTGCCGCACTCACACTATAACAGCTGCAGGAATAACAGTGAGAGTGAAGATGACATCATAGACATCTTATAGATAAAGACCTCTCATAGATATAGACATCTCAGATATTGACATATTATGGATTATTTTCAACAGTTATTGTTATCAATGACAATTTATTAAAAGTGAACTTTGTTAGTATTAGCTCGGTTTTCATGACACATGTGATATACTTATTGAATTTATTTGAGGAGATAAAGACAAAATATCTATATAGCCCTTTATCTCAGAAATCACTGGTTCTATCCAAACCTTGTTAATAACCATTTTTGTTGTACACAAAATTACCTTTAAAATGAACTATAATACATTTACAATCGAACCAAAAATAAAGAATATGTAGCATAATTTGAGTAATTCTCGGCGGCAGCCATCTTGGTGATGTCGTCACAATTATACGCACCAGAATCTGGCGTGCTATTATAGAAATGATTCATCTGCAGGTAGTTGATCATTGAATAACCCCCCCCCCCACCCCTCACATTTCATCACGAATTCTGTCGCGGAACACGCGTTTTCCTTCCCTATGCTGCTCTACTATAAGGTCCTCGGGCAGTCGACCAAGTCCCTATTCGTATACGTCTATTCTTCAAGTTCATTCGTTCTTAAAATTCAAAGTGACACTGGAGTGGTTTTGCGCGCACCTGGCGCTCGTTTGACACTAATATTATGATGCTGTTTATCCCACTGTGACAAAGTGAGTGGTTATGTGCTGGACTTGGTCGTGGGATTAGTAATTATTTTGGTCTTAAATACGGTCTTTTAATTGGTGTTCCTCTTTGATTAAGATGTTCCTACCTGGGTCTTTGTCGTATTCCGCCTGTTTATTTGTGTCTATCTGACTGCGCCTGTTTGTGTCTGTATCTCAGTCTGGCTGTTTGTGTCTATATCTCACTCTGGCTGTTTGTGTCTCTATCTTACTCTGGCTGTTTTTGTCTGTATCTTACTCTGGCTGTTTGTGTCTGTATCTTACTCTGGCTGTTTGTGTCTATATCTTACTCTGGCTGTTTGTGTCTATATCTCACTCTGGCTGTTTGTGTCTATATCTCACTCTGGCTGTTTGTGTCTATATCTCACTCTGGCTGTTTGTGTCTATATCTCACTCTGGCTGTTTGTGTCTATATCTTACTCTAGCTGTTTGTGTCTATATCACACTCTGTCTGTTTGTGTCTATATCTCACTCTGGCTGTTTGTGTCTATATCTCACTCTGGCTGTTTGTGTCTATATCTCACTCTGGCCGTCTCTCTCGCATCTGGTGGGTACTCTCTCATGATTCAGATAACAGATGTTCCCTCTCTCCCTCCACTCTTACTGTCTTCCCCTTACTCTTTCTTCTCCCAACAGAACTATTTTCCACCTGTTTATTGCCTCTCTTTGGCTTTCGTCTTTCTCTCCTTCCCCTCTTCTCTTCATGTCTTGCTCGTCTGAGGAAGAGAGGTAAATAAATTTTAAATCTATGCGGTAGGCGGCTCATTTTTTTCTTCCCATAATCCTCTTCTTCAGTCTCATCTTCTTTCCTTCTTCATTCTGTTTTGTTCTTCCAATTATCATTTTTGTCTTTTACCTCGACATATCTCCGTTAATAAAAAGTTTCCTTAGACGGAAGATTCAAGTTCTCAGAAAGCTAACCAGACTCGCCAGGCTGAATAATTAAGTCAGCACAAAGCTAATTCACGTTTGCCAGACCGCGAGATAGCGAGTCAGGCCGTGAGACAGCGAGTCAGGCCGCGAGATAGCGAGTCAGGCCGCGAGACAGCGAGTCAGGCCGCGAGACAGCGAGTCAGGCCGCGAGATAGCGAGTCAGGCCGCGAGATAGCGAGTCAGGTCGCGAGATATCGAGTCAGGTCGCGAGATAGCGAGTCATGTCGCGAGATAGCGAGTCATGTCGCGAGATAGCGAGTCAGGTCGCGAGATAGCGAGTCAGGTCGCGAGATAGCGAGTCAGGTCGCGAGATAGCGAGTCAGGCCGCGAGATAGCGAGTCAGGCCGCGAAATAGCGAGTCAGGCCGCGAGATAGCGAGTCAGGCCGCGAGATAGCGAGTCAGGTCGCGAGATAGCGGGTCAGGTCGCGAGATAGCGGGTCAGGTCACGAGATAGCGAGTCAGGTCGCGAGATAGCGAGTCAGGCCGCGAGATAGCGAGTCAGGCCGCGAGATAGCGAACCAGGCCGCCGGAGAGCGAGCCAGGCCGCCGTAGAGCGAGCCAGGCCGCCGGAGAGCGAGCCAGGCCGCCGGAGAGCGAGCCAGGCCGCCGGAGAGCGAGCCAGGCCGCCGGAGAGCGAGCCAGGCCGCCGGAGAGCGAGCCAGGACGCCGGAGAGCGAGCCAGGCCGCCGGAGAGCGAGCCAGGCCGCCGAGAGCGAGCCAGGCCGCCGGAGAGCGAGCCAGGCCGCCGGACGGCAGACCTCCAGAGCTGGTGATGCATGCATTTACCAGTGAAGACAGAGCTTTATAGCGCCCCTCCCCTCCTCCCACACTGGTGTGTGTGTCAGGTGAGACTGCTCTCTCTCTCTCTCTCCTCCTCTCTCTCTCATCTCTCTCTCTCTCTCTCTCTCTCTCTCTCTCTCTCTCCTCTCCTGCTCTCTCCTCTCTCTCTCCTCTCTCTCTCTCTCTCGTGGTGGAGAGAGTTGCTGTTGTCCTCTGTGTGTCCTCCTCGGGCTGGCTGTCCTGGGATGTGCTGAGTTTGTCAAGCTCCCTCCTTCCTCAAGCCCCGTCCTCCTGTTATCCTTCTTCCTTGTATTATCCTTCGTTTTTCTCGTCCTTCTGTTACCCTTCATTCTCCTCTTCCTCCTGTTACCCCTTCCTTCTCTTCTTCCTCCTGTCACCCTACCTTCCTTCCCATCTTTTCCTGTTCCCCCTTCCTCATTTCCTCAAAACCCTCAGTTCTACTTTCTTCTCTTCATATCTAATTCACCTTCCTTTGCTTCCTTGCATATTTTCCTCCTTCATCTATTTTATCTTCCCATAATTTCGTTTAGTTCTGTCGTCTTCATTAATTATATTGCTTCTCTTCCACCGTCTCCCCATCTGTCTCTTGTTTTTATTTCCTCTGCTTCTGCTAATGTTGCTTCTGCTTGCTGCTTTGACTGCTTCTGCCTGTTGCTGCTTCTGCCCTGGTTGCTGCTTCTGCCTGTTGCTATTGTTTCTCCTTGCTGTTGTTGCTGCTTCTGCCTGTTGCTGTTGCTGCTTCTGCTGTTGCTGTTGCCTGCTTCTGCTTGTTGCTGTTGCTCTTCTGCTTGCTGCTTGTTGCTGCTCTCTGCTTGCTGCTGTTG
>WNGS01163555.1:5750614-5766514 GCA_020271785.1 Procambarus virginalis
CACACACACACACACACACACACACACACACACACACAGGAGGATTGACAGAGTGGACATAGACGAAATGTTCACACAGAATAGTAACAGAACGAGGGACATGGATGGAAGCTGGAAACTCAGATGAGTCACAGAGATGTTAGGAAGTTTTCTTTTAGCGTGAGAGTGAGGAAAATGGAATGCACTTAAGGAACAGATTGTGGAAGGAAATACTGTTCATAATTTTAAAACTAGGTATGATAGGGAAATAGGACCGAGTCATTGCTTTAAACAACCGATGCTCGAAAGGCAGGATCCAAGAGTCAATGCTCGATCCTGTAGACACAAATAGGTGAGTACAAATAGGTGAGTACACACACACACACAGGATGTATCCGGTATTGTGTGTGGGTGTGTGGGGGGGGGAGGAGTGCCAACACATTTGTAACATTGTTTATGTCTGAGATTCCAGTGGCTTGGAGACTCAGAGATAAACACAGCGACGGCTGTGTTACCTCTGAGGGCTCCCTCGCCACTCCTCCTCATCTGAGCCTCGGCCTCGGCCGTGGGCGAGGCTCGTTATTATATTGTATTGAATTTTCGACATTCTGAATACATTGTTGGTGGATGAAGCCGTGTTTTGTTTGTGTACCAGGAGGTGACTCACACTGGACCCGAGCTTTAAAACCCTCGTTTGTTTGGCTTTCTCATATATTTCCAATATTAATATCAGAATGCAAGCTGGAAATTTTGTAACGGCGACGTTGCGCTCGCTCTCTCTGTCTCTGTCTGTCTGTCTGTCTCTCTCTCTCTCTCTCTCTCTCTCTCTCTCTCTCTCTCTCTCTCTCTCTCTCTCTCTCTCTCTCTCTCTCTCTATATATATATATATATATATATATATATATATATATATATATATATATAGGGTACCACCTTTGGTGCAAGTGATGAAGTATATAGTGACAAGTATATATATATACTGTCACACACACACACACACACACACACACACATAATAATATATTATATATATATATATATATATATATATATATATATATATATATATATATATATATATATATATATATACATAATATGTATTATGTATCAGCCCCATCTTACGACAACCGAAAGCTTGAAGAGTATGACCTCTTACTGAAGACCATGCTGGAAAAAGTTGTTAATCTCTCCCTCAACGAGTGCCAGTGGAAACAAGCCACTCTTCCTGTTAGGCTCGGTGGCTTGGGTGTCCGCACCGCCACCCAAATTGCTGTCCCAGCCTTCCTGTCTTCCTCCTCAGCATCAGATGACCTGGTTAAGGAAATTCTACCTGACACCCTCAGTGATGTAGCGGGGATACAGGACCCCCACTACACGGAATGCGACACGAAATGGGGTGCCATGGCAGACCCAGCACTCAGACCAGCCATGCCGAAAGCCAAGAAACAATCCAGTTGGGACAGCCCCATTGCAGACAAAGAAGCCACAGCTTTGCTTGAGGCAGCAACAACCCCCAGTGATCGTGCACGCCTCACAGCTGTGCAGGCTCCCCATGCAGGGGACTTCCTATTGGCAATCCCTATGTCTGCGACAGGCACACGTCTTGATCCGCAGGAGCTCCGTATTGCAGTCGCTCTCCGTCTTGCTGCCCCTATCCACACTGTTCATAGGTGTATTTGCGGCGAGGCAGATGCTGACGAATATGGATTGCATGGCCTGCACTGTGGAAAATCTGGTGGTTGGCACACTAGACACGACGAAGTCAACGACATCATTAAAAGAAGCCTTGCCTCTGCCCAGTGTCCAGCGGAGAGAGAGCCCCGCAACCTTCTGAACCGTGACTCTGTTAGCTTTGCCGGCCGACCAGACGGAATCACACTGCGTCCGTGGAAGGGTGGCAGACAGTTGGCATGGGACTATACTTGCGTATCCACCCTGGCAGCCACATACATCAACCTCTCTGCCGGCACAGCAGGAGCCGCGGCGACACACAGAGAAAGAGACAAGTCAGCCAAGTACAGGCAATTAGATCTTCGGTACAACTTCGTTCCAATAGGGTCTGAGACCCTAGGCCCATGGGGAGAGAGTGCAAGAAGGTTTCTAAAGGATCTTGGTTCCAAGCTCATTGACACCACAAGAGACCCTAGAGCGGCAAGTTTTCTCTTTCAGCGCCTCAGTGTCGCGATCCAGAGGGGGAATGCTCGCTGCATCCTCGGTTCCTGCCCAACGTCGGAGGAGTTCGAGGAAATCTACAGCCTCTAGGAAGCGAACTATTTTTGTGTCCTCTTAATGTTCATTTTTTGTATACAATCAGATATGTAACTGTATAACCATGCTTAATAAAGTGTACACCATAAAAAAAGGGGGGTGGTAGGAGAAGCGAACACCCTTATGTATTCAGAGTTAAATGACAAGTTTTTCCCTGAATGCTCTGTGTTCCCTTCTCTGAGGCTGTGGGTCCCTATAATTGCACCAGAGGTGGTACCCCCCTATATATATATATATATATATATATATATATATATATATATATATGTATATATATATATATATATATACTAATATATATATATATAATATATTATTATGTGTGTGTGTGTGTAATTGTTTTTGTTTCGAGGTTGTTCTTGTTAGTATTTCCCTGCGTGTTAAAAAAAACGTTGTTCGCATATACAATTCAAATTGTAGAAATCGTCGTTTTTTTCAGCCTTCATTCCTAGGCTGGTCCACATGTGGGACATTTCTCTCAAACAGAAGTCTAGATATGACGTCAGGTGACCAATATATAGCACCAGCTTCACCCTGTAGGTCTCTTAATGTAGCATAACATTAAATATAGTATAACCTTTCGGCACTTGTCTGTTGGTTTCTTGAACACTTCCACTTGTGTTCCGGCAGTATCTGTAATAGATGGTTGGTAAGTTGTTGAACAGCCGTGGACCTCTAATGTGGACCTCTCTGACCTCTGATGTTCATACAGTGTTCCCTGATTGTGCCTATGGTACCTCTATTCTTTGATGGCTCTAGTCTGCATTTCCTACTATATCGTTCGCTCCAGCATGTTGTTTTACTGTGACATTTGGGAGCTGACCCTCTGGTATCTTCCATGTATATATATTATGTAGTACTTCACTCGTCTCCTTTTTCTTCAGACTACATTTTATGAGCTTTGAGATGGTCTCGGTATTTTAGGTGCTTTGTCGTATCTGAGTGCTGTATATGTTCTCAGTATTCCCTTCAGTATTTACTTCAGAAATATATCCTTCCTTGAGAGAGAAAATGCGTACTGAGCAATACTCACGGCGTGCAAGCACAAGTGATTTGAATATTAGGAGCAGTGTAGTGGAATCTCCGGATTTGAAGGTCTTCATACCATCCTTTCACTGTCCTTGTTGCTGCTTTAGTTGTTATGCTTACTAAACAGTAGGTCATCTGACATCATTAGTTACAGATACTTGACATCTGTTGTTTACCTCTATGAGGAGATCTGGTTGTGCCTTGTATCCTGTATTTCGTTTTAGTGCTTCATTTTTACCGCACCTAAGTATTTGGATCACTGTTAAAATCGTATATTTTTTGTTGCCCAATCAATGACTATTTTTATATTAGTTTGTAGTTTTCAGTGACTTTTACAGAAGTAATTTTCATGTTAATTTTGGCATGTTATGCAAAGGATGACACCATGTTGTGATTTGTTTTTTTGTCTATAGGAGAACGAGAAAAAAACGTGGTGCCTTGAAATATAGAGCTTTTAACTGTTCTTGGATTAGATTTGATGTGATTTACTGTTAATCATTGCGTTCTGTTTAACGGCAAATTGAATAACATCGACCCTCTTAATAAGGTAACAGGTAAAAACAGNATAGAACGCTTGATAGGAAGATGATGGATCGAAGGGATAAGGATGGGCGTGGAGTGAAAGGACGCGACGGATGAAGCAGCCGGCCGAAGCCTCGAGAGTGGCGGTAAATGGGCAATTTATCGATGTTCTCGAGAACTCCTGCGACCTTCAGCCCCAGGCAAGCGTCGAGGAAATGTGGGGGAGGGAGAGGAGGGAGAGGAGGGAAGGCAGCGGGGTGGAAAGGCAGAGTGGAGGTGGTGGAAGAGAGGCGGGAGGGGGGAGGAATGAGAGGCAGGAGTGGAATGGAGGGGGAGGAGGTAAAGGGAAGGGGGGGGGGAGGGTGAAGAAGGGCTCAGGGTTACCAACAAAGGTATTGTGATGTGAATGACCAAGATAGTCCTCGTATTGTCTTGTTATGTTTCTCTTCTGTGGTAAATGGTAATTTTACGTAAACATGATACCTTTCGGTGATTGGTTAATTAGTTGACTGGTTAGTTGATTTATTATGGATAGGTTTAATCGACCAATGATAAAGTGATATAACCGACCATTAGTATATTTATCAGCGGGTTTCTCTATGGTTATAACTTTTAGTATAATATTTTATAGAAGAATTATTTTCTATAAACAGTAGCCATAACGTCCGTGTTTAGTAGATCCAGCTGGCGCTGTGTGGCTCCAGCTCTCGTCCCCGGCTCCCGAGTAGGTCTGCTCAGGCGAGACATCTTTAAGTATTAAAGAACATGTGGACTGTTGCAGGAATAGTCCTAAAATGTTTCTTGGACTTTGAAGATGATTATTGGTCATATTTGCCTCTTAGCGCCTCCGACGTGCGGAGAATGCGTCTTGGTAGCCGGAGAATCTAATCTAGACTATAGTTGATAAGATTTCACGTAGCAGGAAACCAGACAACTATATAACTCCTTTACTTATTTTCGTAATTTTTGTTTGGTTGACGGTGAAATTATTTATGCCTTGAAATTCTGAATGGTCCAGAGATTTACATCTCTATTCTGTGTACATTAAGGGAAACAGTAAGGTTTATTCATCCTGGCACTTGTACCCAGACCCTGCCAAAGTAAGATATATATATATATATATATATATATATATATATATATATATATATATATATATATATATATATATATATATATATATTATATATATATATATATATATATATATATATATATATATATATATATGTGTATATTTATCTAACTTTATTTGAAAATGTCATTACACAAAAAAGTTACAGTATTGATTACATGCAGGGTACAAGCCTGCTTGTCACAAGTTGAAAAGCTCCTCCAGCTCCTCAGATGGCGGGCAGGAACCATGGATGCAGTGAGCATTTCCTCTCTGGATTGCCACACTGAGGCGCTGAAAAAGAAAACTGGCAGCTCTAGGGTCTCTAGTTGTTTCGATTAGCTTAGACCCCAACTTCTTCAAAAAGCTAGCAGCACTTTTACCCCAGGCACCAAGTGTCTCTGAGGCAATGGGGACAAAATTGTAGTGGTGCTCAAGGTCTCTGTATTTACGTGACTTGGCCGCTTCCCGGTGATTGGCAGCTCCTCCTGCTTGAGTAGCACTGAAGTCAACATAGGTATTGGCTAAAGTTGAGACGCAAGTGTAGTCCCACACCAACTGTCTACCATTCTTCCAGGGGTTCACCGTGATTCCATCTGGGCGACCGACAGGCTCATTAGAGTTGTGGGACATTGGGTACCGGGGCTCTCTCTCTGCTGGACAGCCGGCTGTGGTAAGGCTTCTCTTAATAATGTCATTGACCTCGCCGTGTCTTGCATGCCATCCTCCTGTCCTTTGGCAGAGAAGGCCATGCCGTCCGTACCTGTCGGCCTCTGCCTCGCCGCAAATACACCTGTATTCGGTGTGGATTGGGGCAGCGAGACGGAGAGCCACGGCAATTCGGAGGGCCTGCGGTGTGAGACGAGTGCCGGTTGCTGACATTGGGATTGCTAATAGGAAATCACCTGCATGGGGAGCTGCTACTGCTCTTAAGTCGGGCAGTGTCATGTGGTGTTGTCGCAGCTTCTAGCAAAGTCGCAGCTTCTTGGTCGGCAATGGGGCGATCCCAGCTGGATTGCTTATGGGCTTCAGAAGGCAGTGGTTGGGGTGCTGGTCCTGCGAGAGAGACCCATTTGGTTGTGCAGTCTGTGAAGCTGGGATCATGTACCCCTGCCTGTTGAACTAGGTGCTCAGGTAGGATTTCCTTCACCAAGTTGTCAGACCCCACTGAAGAGGACAGGAACGCTGGTACAGCAATTTGTGTTGCTGTGCGCACGCCAAGGCCCCCGAGTCTGACAGGAAGGGAGGCCTGTTTCCACTGCGAGTTGCTGAGGGAAAGATTGAGAGCTTTTTCTAGTGTTGATTTCAGCAAGCTGTCGTACTCTTCTAATTTAATATTGTTGAAAGATGGCGAACATCTTAGAAAGTAGGTCAGCCTGGGGATATATATATATATATATATATATATATATATATATATATATATATATATATATATATATATATATATATATATATATATATATGACAATGTCAGACCACGCAGGAAAAATGAAACAGGAATTTCTTTAAGTACTTTCGTATATTAATACATCTTCAGAAGGAGTGGACTCCTTCTCCACTCCTTCTGAAGATGTATTAATATACGAAAGTACTTAAGGAAATTCCTGTTTCATTTTTCCTCCGTGGTCTGACATTGTCACATTTTTAATCACGTGTTTATTTTCGTGATATATACACACACACACACACACACACACACACACACACACACACACACACACACACACATATATATATATATATATATATATATATATATATATATATATATATATATATAATATATATATATATATATTGTTCAATAAACCCCTGAACTATATGTTTAACAAATCTCTAACCCTGCCCATGGAGGAGAGAAGAAAATATATATTTGCCGCTTAGCATTGTAGATGTGTGGCCACGCCTGTGGTAGAAAATAATAATAATAAAAAACTTGTACCCAGACGCAGCTGGAACTGGCTTAACTACTGGAGACAGTGTCAAGTCAAACAAGGGGATTATTACTTACCAACCCTCGTAACACACCGTCCCCTCCCAGCTCTCCCCCTTGCCACTCCCCTCATAGTGTCTGTTTACCTGAGGCGACACATTTACAGCCCCGCTCCTGTGCCAGGAAAGTTCCCTACGGGCTCACCATAGCCCGCGTTACTTTCAATTTTGTGTTCCCAGTAGCTGAATCAAAAACAACAGTGTTGTTGCCACTCTGTTGCTTCTGCCAGTGGTTAGCTGTGGCTGGTTCTTAGTTCGCCTCCTCCCACGGTCCGCCCGAGGCTAGGCTTCCCAGGGGATTGTCTGGTCCGTGAGTCAGATGAGGAACATGATGAATTAAGTATATTCCAAGTATGTATACTATGAGGTATCTCACGTGTCCTTGCTAGAGAGTATGATTGGAAAGGTTTGAGGCGGTCTCTGTTGTTTATTTTTTTAATGTGAACTCTGTTTGCCCTGTGCAAACATTAAAGAATATCTTGTATATAAATTCTGCCTCAGGAATGAGGCAGAATTCAACTCATGAGGCAGAACTCATTCGCGTCTTGGAGTGAGCTCAGAATATGAGCTATTTCAGGCGAGAGCTTCAGTGCTTTCAAGAGAACTATCTATTGTGGTATCTTGAATTTTCATATTTCTCAACATCCACTTCTTTCTTGGCTGATGTTACGATTAATTTACTCTTTGGTCGCTTGCCATTACCATTCCAAGAGCTATTGTTCTCTCCATTCTATGAGAATTATCTGCGTCTTGTATTATACATTATCCCTAGCGAGGTAGTCGGGACAGTGTCGTGCTGTAACAAGAGTACTGTGCCGTACTCAGACAAGTTTTTTCTTTGATTTATTGTCACACAGGATCTTTGTATACTTTTAATGCTTCCTCAATATATTGTAGCAGGGATCAAGGAA
This sequence comes from Procambarus virginalis, assembly GCA_020271785.1. Lineage (NCBI taxonomy): Eukaryota > Metazoa > Arthropoda > Malacostraca > Decapoda > Cambaridae > Procambarus > Procambarus virginalis. The sequence goes on from WNGS01163555.1 coordinate 5,758,436, forward strand.
TTGCGAAACACAATTTTCCTGCTTTAAAGTCGTGTTGAGCTGGATTGTATAGCTCGTTTTACCCTTCCTAATACTATTAATTTGGATTCTTGTAAAGTGATTTGTGGTGTTATTGCGAGTCTTCTATTTTTTTATCCATTGCTTACCTACCTCATGGCACAATCGTCATTGTGCTCCACCAACTCTTCTCACATCATCCCTCACGTGAGTAAACAAATACACATTGCCACCATCGAGCTTGTGGGGCTGGATTTACCTGTCTGGGTAAAGAGGCATGGGAAAAGGTCCTCACAGACACCCGTGGGTTGTTGTTGTTGTTTAAGATTCAGCTACTGGGAACAAAAAGTTCTAAGTAGCACGAGCTATGGTGAGCCCGTAGTGGACCTACCTGGCACAGGAGCGGGGCTGTAACTTGAGGGACACCCGAGGGTTACCTAGGTCTGAACGCTTCTGATTAACCAGTCCACTTCTAACGTGATGCTTGGCAACTTGTGATAACGGACTGGTAAACCGCAGGTCTACGAGTGCCGAGGTGTGTTGACTGGAGCAGCTCAAGTGCGGGGTTAATACAGATAACTGTCTTGTGCCACCCGTCTAATATTACCAGATGCTATCAGCTCGCCTCACAGCGTGTCCGTGTGTGTGTGTGTGTGTGTGTGTGTGTGTGTGTGTGTGTGTGTGTGTGTGTGTGTGTGTGTGTGTGTGTGTGTGTGTGTGTGTGTGTGTAGGAGTAGTGGTCAAGCCCCGGTCGGCCGAGCGGACAGCACGCTGGACTTGTGATCCTGTGGTCCTGGGTTCGATCCCAGGCGCCGGCGAGAAACAATGGGCAGAGCTTCTTTCATCCTATGCCCCTGTTACCTAGCAGTAAAATAGGTACCTGGGTGTTAGTCAGCTGTCACGGGCTGCTTCCTGGGGGGTGGAGGCCTGGTCGAGGACCGGGCCGCGGGGACACTAAAAAGCCCCGAAATCATCTCAAGATAACCTCAAGATAAGCCCAACCACTGTCAACAATGAAGCCTCATGAAGGGTGACTGTACAGACACGCGATAAAAGGATCCGTAGTTCGTCTCCTTCATAATAAAGTTCACAAAATTATTGTCGAAGGAATAATTTCTTGGCTCAATCTCTGTACTTGTGTTAGCTTAGTGCCCTTGCTTGTGTGTTCGTTAAGTGTGTTTCCCCCGCAAATATTGAATGTGTGTACATGTCACCTACATAGTCATGGACGAGTGTATTTAATAAGTTGGATATTGTTAGTTTGACCAGACCACACACTAGAAGGTGAAGGGACACTGGTCGACACAATCGACTTGAGAATGGTCCAGGACGGACCGAAACGTCGTCGTCCCTTCACCTTCTAGTGTGTGGTCTGGTCAAACATACTTTAGCCACGTTATTGTGACTCATCGCCTGCATTTGGATATTGTTATTAAATTCGTGATTGACACTTTTGCATTTGTTTCTGCACGCACCATCAATGGAAGCAGGCTACGAACACTTGAGGCTATATACATTCGAGAGCTGCTCTCGGCAATTAACACTCAAGTGAATTTATCCAACTGTTTTATGGTTCTCATTTGACCCAGAGGGACGATACCCATCGCGTCAGTCAAACATTAATTGACATTACAAAACAATCATCTGATCCATATATGTTGACCAGACCACACACTAGAAATTGAAGAGACGACGACGTTTCGGTCCGTCCTGGACCATTATCAAGTCGATTGTCAGTGAGTGGTTTAGTCAACTTTTTCAGCCACGTTATTGTGACTGTTATCTGCATCTGATCAATATACCTCGTCGTTGTCTGCGATTAAGGACTACTCAGTCCCAAAAATGAGAGTCCGGCTCCCCAAGTGCCGGACCAACCGGGCTGTGGTGGATATGTGGGCCTGCGGGCCGCTCCAAGCAACAGCCTGGTGGACCAAACTCTCACAAGTCAAGCCTGGCCCGAGGCCAGGCTTTGGGAGTAGAACTCCCAGAACCTCATGAAGCAGGTAGCAAGCAGTATGATGGGGAGAGGTGAGGAGAACCTATAAGTACCAAATCTACACAGTAAAATAACAACGTACTGAAGTGAACGATATGGAAGAAAATGCAGAATAGAACCAGTGAAGAGCAGAGGTGCCATAGGCACAATCAGAGAACACTGTATAAACATCAGAGGTCCACGGTTGTTCAACGTCCTCCCAGCAAGCATAAGAAATATTGCCGGAACAACCGTGGACATCTTCAAGAGGAGACTAGATTTATTCTTCCAAGGAGTGCCGGACCAACCGGGCTGTGGTGGGTATGTGGGCCTGCGGGCCGCTCCAAGCAACAGCCTAGTGGACCAAACTCTCACAAGTCAAGCCTGACCTCGGGTCGGGCTTGGGGAGTAGAAGAACTCCCAGAACCCCATCAACCAGGTATCAACCAGGTATACTGTTGTTAAAGATTTAGCTACTCAGGACGAAGTGTCCATGTAGCACGAGCTATGGTGAGCCCGTATACAGGTATACTTATTTGTGTGTTTATGTAATCTTTTACGGGCCATTCATGCCTGTGCCACCTCACGGGTGGCTTAGTCTTCATCAATCATCATCAATATGTAATCTTCTCGTCTCCTGTGCCAGGTAAGTACGACGGGCTCATCATAGCCCGTGCTGCTTGGAACTTTGTGTTCCAAGCAGCTGAATCTAAAACAACAACGTATGTAATCTCGGTATACTGTACTTGTGTCCACGGTACAAAAATACGTGATTCGGTTATGCATAAGTGTCCACAAAGGAAGAATGAAATACAAATTCCGAACGTTTTCGTGTTTCAACACTATCAAGGAATATGTTAGGTTCAGGGAATTTAGTCCGTCATTTGTGTGACTTTGTGAACGCTCGAGCGGACGGACTGTCTGCCCAAGTTATTCCTATTCTACGTATTGAATAGTTTTCACAAAGATATTTCTTTTCTTTCCAGGTAAGACCGACGGAGAGGTGGACCTAAGCATGCAGTACCCGGTAGGCTTTTGTAGATGTTGTTGTTATAGATTCAGCTACTGGGAAAAAGTTCCAAAAGTAGCGCGGGCTATGGTGAGCCCGTAACTTACCTGGCACAGGAGCGGGGCAAGTAGCACAGGCTATGGTGAGCCCGTAGTGGACTTACCTGGCACAGGAGCGGTGTGGAAAAAGCTTTTTTGTAGATGTCGTTTGATTAGTTTACATGAGCTGGTGCAGGAGTTGGGGATGTGTTGAGTGGGTGTAGGAGAGTGGTGGCTAATTTATGCTTACACTCTCCCAGCAACGTTATTTTTTAAGGGGTGTTAGGTTGCATACTTGACAACCAGGAGAGCAGTTAAAATATTTGTTGTGAAGCTCTGCTCTTGGCCACACACCCATCTCCCTCCGGTTTAACTAAATTGTTTGTCGAGAAGAGACTGCAATTCCAATCCACTTGAAAGGTAAACATTTGTTTTTACGGCGCCTAGTGACCTAGGTCTAGATATAGGTCTGATTTAGGTCATCTAAGTCTGAGAGCTCTAGATGTATTATTTATTACTAGATAAATCACACCTTCCAACTTTGAGTCTACCTTTTAGGAGTTCCAGTGAGCTAGGTCACGCGCCTCGGTCTAGAACCAGCCCACCTAGTTAACCATAGGCTATGCCTAACCTACAATACAGCTTACACTAAAAGTAGAACGATGTGATTCTTTTTCTGTCTTAGACTGACGAACAATGAAGGATGGTGATGTATTTTAGTTCAGAGTCAACTGAAACTTATCAGACACGATACAGTGAAAATAGGATAAATCGAGGCTTAGCGATTGGACACTTTATCGAGGCTTAGTTATTGGACTCTATCGAGGCTTAGTGATTGGACTCTATCGAGGCTTAGTGATTGGACTCTATGGAGCTTAGTGATTGGACTCTATCGAGGCTCAGTGATTAGACTCTATCGAGGCTCAGTGATTGGACTCTATCGAGGCTTAGTGATTGGACTCTATCTAGGTTTAGTGATTGGACTCTATCGAGGCTCAGTGATTGGACTCTATCGAGGCTCAGTGATTGGACTCTATCGAGGCTCAGTGATTGGACTCTTTATCGAGGCTTAATGATTAGAATCTTTCTTTAAGGCTTTTAGGATTTGTGCTCAAGAGTTGCTCTAAGACGAGCGCTAACACCTCACCATTTCCTTACTAAGCGCCCCTAGTTTCTTGAGAAGCAGCACCATTTGGTCACCATTTGGTCCGGGAGACATCTCCCGTCACGCAGGGTGCAGTCGCACCTCCACAGATCTCCAGTATCATCTCTCGATACTGTTAATGGCTCATAAGGGCCACCACTTACGGGCTATTCATGCCCGTGCCACCTCTTGGGTGGCTTAATCTTTATCAATCAATCAATCTTGAGAAGCAGAGCCGCCAGCAAGGTCGCCACCGACGGGTATATACTATATTCTATTATACACACAGAAATCACATTATCGTGATATATATCAATGAGCCTCCATCACAGCACAGGAGCAGTGATGGAGGTTCGAACCTATACGGTGGAGGTTCCCAGATGTACGTTACATTATATTCGTAACGAAGTATGCGTAGGTGAAACACCTCTGAACCTAGATGGAAGCTTGACGAACATATGTACTCACCTAGTTGTACTCACCTAGAACCAAGCACCTAGTTGGACTCACCTAGAACCAAGCACCTAGTTGTACTCACCTAGTTGGACTCACCTAAAACCAAGCACCTAGTTGGACTCACCTAGAACCAAGCACCTAGTTGTACTCACCTAGTTGGACTCGCCTAGAACCAAGCACCTAGTTGTGTTTGCGGGGGTTGAGCTCTGGCTCTTTGGTCCCGCCTCTCAACCGTCAATCAACAGGTGTGTGTGTGTGTGTGTGTGTGCTTACCTAATTGTGCTTGCGGGGGTTGAGCTCTGGCTCTTTGGTCCCGCCTCTCAACCGTCAATCAACAGGTGTGTGTGTGTGTGTGTGTGTGTGTGTGTGTGTGTGTGTGTGTGTGTGTGTGTGTGTGTGTGTGTGTGTGTGTGTGTGTGAAACATGCACTTGTGAACTATCACACAGGGAACGAGTATATAGGAACTATCATACAATGAGCCAGGTGAAACTACAAGCAAGAACTGTAATCCTAACTCAACTCAGTTGAAACTTGCTCCTAGAGACCCATTTATTTCATGAGCCTATTATATGCATCATTAGGAATAAACTTTATTCATTAATAAAGTCTCTCTCTCTCTCTCTCTCTCTCTCTCTCTCTCTCTCTCTCTCTCTCTCTCTCTCTCTCTCTCTCTCTCTCTCTCTCTCTCTCTCTCTCTCTCTCTCACTCTCTCTCACTGTTTTCACATCCATTCCCGCCTCAGCGGCCATTGTGTTTTGACCTTTTCCATTGTGATTCGCTCAATTGTTGGTTAATAAATTAATTACGTCATTAAATAAATCCACCTGTGTGCGGATTAATCATGAAACCGAGCAAATATAGCGGCGGCCAGGAAAATGATAGGATGGATTATGAGAACGTTCACATCCAGCGACCCCATAGCATGATAATATTATTTAAATCACTGGTGCTGTCCCGTCTTGAGTATTGCTCGGTACTCACTTCCCCTTTCAGAGCGGGAGAGATCTCTGAATTAGAGAGAATACAGGGAACATATACGGCATTCATAGAAACGATAAAATATCTGAATTATTGGGACTGTCTCAAAGCTCTCGAAATGTACTCTTTGGAAAGGAGACGAGAGAGGTATCAAATAATTTATACATGGAAGATACTTGAAGGCCAGGGCTCAAATTTGTACAATAGAATAACAACATGAACAGAAGGGGAATATGATCTGAGGGAGTGACGGAGCGGGCGGCTGGTCTGAGGGAGTGACGGAGTGGCCGGCTGATCTGAGGGAGTGACGGGGTGGGCGGTTGGTCTGAGGGAGTGACGGGGCGGGCGGCTGGTCTGAGGGATTGACGGGGCGGGCGGCTGGTCTGAGGGAGTGACGGAGCGGGCGGTTGGTCTGAGGGAGTGACGGGGCGGGCGGCTGGTCTGAGGGAGTGACGGGGCGGGCGGCTGGTCTGAGGGAGTGACGGGGCGGGCGGCTGGTCTGAGGGAGTGACGGAGCGGGCGGCTGGTCTGAGGGAGTGACGGGGCGGGCGGCTGGTCCGAGGGAGTGACGGGGCGGGCGGCTGGTCTGAGGGAGTGACGGAGCGGGCGGTTGGTCTGAGGGAGTGACGGAGCGGGCGGCTGGTCTGCGGGAGTGACGGAGCGGGCGGCTGGTCTGAGGGAGTGACGGGGCGGGCGGCTGGTCTGAGGGAGTGACGGGGCGGGCGGCTGATCTGAGGGAGTGACGGAGTGGGCGGCTGATCTGAGGGAGTGACGGAGTGGCCGGCTGATCTGAGGGAGTGACGGAGTGGGCGGCTGGTCTGAGGGAGTGACGGAGTGGGCGGCTGATCTGTGGGAGTGACGGAGTGGGCGGCTGGTCTGAGGGAGTGACGGAGTGGGCGGCTGATCTGAGGGAGTGACGGAGTGGGCGGCTGATCTGAGGGAGTGACGGAGTGGCCGGCTGATCTGAGGGAGTGACGGAGTGGCCGGCTGATCTGAGGGAGTGACGGAGTGGGCGGCTGATCTGAGGGAGTGACGGAGTGGGCGGCTGATCTGAGGGAGTGACGGAGTGGGCGGCTGATCTGAGGGAGTGACGGAGTGGGCGGCTGATCTGAGGGAGTGACGGAGTGGGCGGCTGATCTGAGGGAGTGACGGAGTGGGCGGCTGATCTGAGGGAGTGACGGAGTGGGCGACTGGCCTGAGGGAGTGACGGAGTGGGCGGCTGATCTGAGGGAGTGACGGAGTGGGCGGCTGATCTGAGGGAGTGACGGAGTGGGCGGCTGATCTGAGGGAGTGACGGAGTGGGCGACTGGCCTGAGGGAGTGACGGAGCGGGCGGCTGATCTGAGGGAGTGACGGAGTGGCCGGCTGATCTGAGGGAGTGACGGAGTGGCCGGCTGATCTGAGGGAGTGACGGAGTGGCCGGCTGATCTGAGGGAGTGACGTTGCTCTACCAGGATATATAGAAGGCGTCGGAAACTCGTTTAAATTATTTCACTTATAAAAACCAATCAGATGGTTCACTACATAAATGTAAACTGAGGTATACCAGTTGGAGTGAGTTGTGTTTGAATTATCTGTGTGCATACTAACCGTCGAGTAAGTTGTGGTTTACACAGCAAGAGACAACTTACAGATTGACTAACCAATCCTTGACAAAGTTTCATGAAGATTGTGTATCCTCCCAGCGATAGTTAAGTAGTAGTTAATGAGGTAGTAGGTAGTTAACCTCATCTTTCTCTAACGTCTGCCCTCACCACTTCAGGTGCTCATTTGTTTGACATTTCGTTAACTTATGTAGTTGTTGTTGTAAGATGACCATACACATTGGTAAAGCTGATTGATAATTGTGCTCTCAGACAATACAGACCGTCACTGACTGCGCTTCACAATCAACAATCACCTCTTTGTTCTTGCGGGAGTTGAGCTCTGGCTCTTTGGTCCCGCCTCTCAACTGTCAATCAACTGGTGTACAGGTTCCTGAGCCTACTGGGCTCTATCATATCTACACTTGAAACTGTGTATGGAGTCAGCCTCCACCACATCACTTCACTGTGTGTGTGTGTACTCACCTAGTTGTACTCACCTAGTTGTGCTTGCGGGGGTTGAGCTCTGGCTCTTTGGTTCCGCCTCTCAACCGTCAATCAACAGGTGTACAGTTTCCTGAGCCTAATGGGCTCTATCATATCTACATTTGAAACTGTGTATGGAGTCAGCCTCCACCACATCGCTTCCTAATGCATTCCATTTGTCAACCACTCTGACACTAAAAAGTTCTTTCTAATATCTCTGTGGCTCATTTGGGCACTCAGCTTCCACCTGTGTCCCCTAGTGCGTGTGCCCTTGTGTTAAACAGCCTGTCTTTATCAACCCTGTCGATTCCCCTGAGAATCTTGAATGTGGTGATCATGTCCCCCCCATGTGTGGGGGGGACATGTCATGTGTGGTGCGTGTGTGTGTGTGTACTCACCTATTTGTACTCACC